>VZDJ01000224.1:1736563-1798878 GCA_008694505.1 Cyanoderma ruficeps
ATATATTATATATATATATTAATTATATATATATATATATATTACACACAATGCTGTCATCTCCACTCAACCTGCCTATATGAATGAGATAATATTTAAGCCATATGCTCCAAACCCGTTGCCAATAGGTGCTGGAGCAGGCACTGCTGGAGGCTCTGCTCTTGGAAAGGGGACTGGAAAACTCATTTAAGGCTCAGTCAGGATAGCAGGTTGCTCTGGGTGGTGGCTTTGCACCTGGAAAGCCCTGGAAGGGGCACTAATTGCAGGTGGGGACTTTAAAAGGTTATTGATAACAAGGGTGAGTTTTTGATATTAAATTATTCAATATTAAAGCTTCCTTGGCTTTATTTTTGACCTTATTAGCACTGTGAGGATTTGGGTGCAAACTGTGGCCAGGAGATCTCGTGCCCCTCTCCTGAGGAAGGACTCTGGAACATGGGTTTATTTGAAGAGTGTTCCTAAAATGCTGCTGTTCTCCCAGAGCTGTGCTGGTTTTGGCCTGGAAAACTGGCTTTGTGGGAGACACTTGGCCTTCCTGCTGGAATGTGAGACTCGGAGGGTGAATCGTGGAGAGCAGCTCTGAGAGCTCCATCAGCACTAGAGAAGGTGGTGGGTGAATTATGAGGAATGTGTGGTGAGGAGAATTCCGGGCTGGGGGGAACCTGGCTGAGCACAGGGAACAGGGAGCATGGAAGAGCTGGGCTTTGTGGGACTGGTGAGAGGAGAGGGGTGTTTAACATCTGTGATATCCTGGAATGCCAGAGTGGTTTGGGTTGGAAGGGACCTTGAAGCTCATCCAGTTCCACCCCCTGCCATGGGCAGGGACACCTTCCACTGTCCCAGGGTGCTCCAAACCCCACCCAACCTGGCCTTGGACACGTCCAGGGATCCAGGGGCAGCCACAGCTGCTCTGGGCACCCTGTGCCAGGGCCTGCCCACCCTCACAGGGAACAATTCCTGCCCAATATCCCATCCAGCCCTGCCCTCTGGCAGTGGGAAGCCATTTCCTTGTCCTGTCCCTCCCTCCCTTGTCCCCAGTCCCTCTCCAGCTCTCCTGGAGCCCCTTTAGGCCCTGGAAGTGGCTCTAAGTTCTCCCTGGAGCTTCTCTTCTCCAGGCTGGACACCCTCAGCTCTCCCAGCATTTCCTCATGTCCATCCCTCCACTGAGCTCTGGCCAGATGAAGGGACACACACAGGGATTTATATCAGCAGGGAGGTTCCTCCTCTTGCTCTGTTCATTTCCCCCCTTGCAGCCATCCCATGGCTGCTCTTCCAGCCTCTCCATGGCTTTGTCCCTTGCTCGGAGCATGGACCAGCACATGGAATTGACAGCCAGGGGCAGGGGTTGGTATTGATCCCCACGCAGTGACAGATTGTGCCAGGGGCTACGGCCAGGGTGAGGGCTGGAAATAAAACCCAGGAAGTTCCTTCATCCACTGTGGATCCTACAGGAATCCTAGTTAAATATGTTGATATTAAAGAAGTCTTTACCAAGCTTTAAACACAGAAAGCTGCTGATGCAGAGCTGTAGCCAAACCCCATCTTTGGTTATAATCCATGAGTCAATTCGCTATTGTCAGTCTATGGATTGGGTGCAACTTGCCAAAAATAACTATCAAAGCAGGTCACCATGAGAGACTTTTCCAGAGGCTGTGCTGATACTCTTGTGGCAGTCTGTGTTCATTGTGTGAATTAACAGACTGTAAATTCATCACAATTCAGGGCTAATTGAGCTGTCTTTTCACTGTGCTCTTAAATACTTTCCCACCTGAGGCAGCTCATGGCTTTTCCCCTGAGCTGGTGACCACTGCTTCACAAACACCCACTTTTAACAAACTGTGCACTTGCTGTGTCCAGGGGCTGTGTTCAGATCAGTTGAGTGGAAAAAGCAATTTAGCTTTGTATTTGCTGTCTGCTGCTCTGCCGTGCTGCAGCCAGGCTGACCTCCTCAAAACCCCCAGCTTGTTTCAATTTGATCAATAATTTGGGATTAGCCAGCATGCTGATATTTGTATTCTGAGCAAGGTACAATTTAAATGTGCATTTTTCACCAATGAAAACAGCAGCGTTTGCATTGCAGTGCTCAAGTTTTTATTCTGCCAGTGACATTTCCCCTTTGTCATCATTCCCTATAGGAGATCCTGAATAAATACAAGTTTACAGGTGCAGTTAACAAAGGACACAGACCAGTTTACCAGTGCACTCTCCCAGTAACACCAATCTCCCCAAATCCCATTGCTTTCTGTAAGTCTAACACTGATTGAAATAAACATTGCATGCAGTAGTTTAGCTGCAGTGTTTCATAAATATGTCAGAGCCAAATCTCATGCACCAAATGTATTCAGTACCTGTGATCCTGGTTTACATCAGTGCCAGTTCAGCATAATGTCAGAATTTACAGCAAGAAACAAGAGATTTTGGGTTGTTGGGGTTTTTTTGGTTGTTTTTCTTTAATGCAACAGCTCAAAAAACTGCATAGAGTTGCTGCCACAGAAATAATGGGGGAATTTAACCTCCTACAAACATGTTGGACTTGAAAATTGAAACCAAAGGGAAGTTTATTTATTACAGCGAGTTTGTAAAGGAAATTTCTTGTATCTCTTATAGAATTCAGCAAGGTTTATTGCAAGGCTTAGCAATGAGGATCCCTACTCCTGTGCACGCGTGTACTTGGGAATAAGAATTGAAGTTCCTTGCACCGTGACCTACTTGGACAGGTGAGTTCCTGCTCTTGCAGGCTTTAGGAGCACATTGATAGCTCAGTTCTCAGTGAGGTAAAATCTCATCCCAGTCTGCTTGATCGGTGTAACAAACAGGAATAGCTCAATCCCAGGTGAGAAACACTTTTCGTATACAGAAATCATTTTGGACACAAATTTCCCAAATGTTCATCTCAGTAAGCAGTGTGTGTTGTCTGTATGCCTGATACTTGGGAAAAGAGACAAAATGTCACCCCCTTTCAGGCACTTTTACACAATACACTTTAAATCTAAGGTTCCATTCAGAGAAGTCTTTGAAATGAAGAGTGAACTCACTGCTCGGTACCTGAGGAGGCACCAGCTCGCTGAGGAAAATTGTGTCAATGAGTGTTCTGGAGTGGATTTGTCACAGATGGAAGAAAACAATGCAGTGAGATATTTTCGTGCTCTGTGAATTTATCTCCCCACCATGTGGGGGTTTTCAAGGGAGGGAAGCACACAGAGCTGCCCCAGAAATAGGCAGGTGTCCCCAACACCACAGGAACTTCCTGGAGCTGAGGGTACCTGAATTCTTCTTTCCAGCTGTTTGCAACAGCAGCATCCAAGGGCAGGATTGCACAATTCCATCTGCTCAGTTACAGCCACTTTGATTCATCTCTGTGGACGCCACACTCCTTTTTGAAAAAGCAAATGCATTATTTAAACATAAACAGTGCCACTCACTCCAACAGAGCAAAATAAAGATGAAAATACCCTTTGCACCCTTTCAAGTTAACTGGAATTGCTGCAGTGCTGTGTGTGAGTGCCTTGGGCAGCAGAGGATCACACAGCATCCCCCAGGCTGCCACACAAGGCTGCTTTTTGTCTTGGCTTTGAGTCATCCATTGATTTCCAGTGGGGAATCAGCCTCCTGAAACCACAGAGCAGAGCAAATTCTGTGTTCTGGGATGTGCAGCTCAGCCTGTGCAGAGGGAAAGCAAATCACTTGGACTGAGCAGTAGGACCAATGCATGGGAAGGTGGAATTGATGTTCCCCAGGAATTGCCAGTCTGGGGACTGGGTCTGACTGAGCAACACTCCAGGGAATTCTTGAGGTGGGTTCTGCCCTCTGAGGGCCCTGTCCCAGCTGGTTTTGAGCACACAGGAGTCATGGACTTAAAAATATTACAGAGAATCACAGAACAGAATCACAGACTGGTTTGGGCTGGAAGGGACTTTAAACACACCAAGAGCTTCAAGAATGACAGAAAACAACATTCCAAATTGTATCACGCCTTAGATTACAACATTCACTGGTTATGTTTATTGGCTGTGTTTGTTTTTATTTAGAAAGTAATTTACTTGCTGTGTTTGACTGAGCCAAATGAGCATTAATTTATCTTTTCTCTGTGGAGGAGCTGCTTTAATGGCATCTGGTCAATGTGCAGTGAGGAGGCTGCACTGACTGTTGTTCTTATTGGAAACAATTAATTTACTCAATTTACTCAATTTTCTTTCCTAATAACTTTCCAGGCAACATTCCCTGTTTGTCCATTTTTCCTTGGATTCTGTGGGTAACTTTAACAAAAGGGAATTCCCTAAACTTGTTTTGTTTGGCCCTTGTTGCATTTACAGGTCCTGCAAGCAAAGAACTTTTCAAGACACAGAACCATTTGCTTTTTGTGTGATTCATTTCCCCACTCTCCAGAATTACGGAATTGTGGAATCCAAGAATGGTTAGTGTTAAAAGGGACCTTAAACCCATCCTGTTCCATCCCTGCCATGTGCATTAAACTGCAGGGGTGAGTCTTGTGCTGCACCTTTGGTGGGACCTTTAGCTGAGAGTTGAAACCTTGAGCCAAGGTTCACATGTGGGTAATCAAAGCATGGAATTATAGAATCCCAGAATTGCAGAGTCCCGGAATCTGGGTTGGGTTGGAAGGACCTTAAAGGCCATCCCATCCCATCCCATCCCATCCCACCCCTGCCAAGGGCAGCGACACCTTCCACTGTCCCAGGTTGTTCCAAGCCCCATCCAACCTGGCCTTGGACACATCCAGGGATCCAGGGGCAGCCACAGCTTCTCTGGGAATTCCATCCCAGCCCCTCACGACCATCACAGGGAAGAATTCCTTCCCAATATCCCATCTATCCCTGCCCTCTGGCAGTGGGAAGCCATTCTATATGTCCTGTCTCTCCATTCCTTGTCCCAATTCCCTCTCCAGCTCTCCTGGAGCCCCTTTAGGCCCTGGAAGGGGCCCTGAGCTCTCCCTGGAGCTTTTTCCTTTCCAGGCTGAGCATTCCCATCTCTCCCAGCCTGGCTCCAGAGCAGAGGGGCTCCACCCTGGGATGAGCTGAGCTCAGTGCTCCAGCAGGGAATGCTGCTCCTGTCCTGCTCTCAGCCAGCTCTGGAGCTCTGCAGGAGAAACTCCTGAGCTGAACCTGCCTGTGCCACCTTTGGAACCAAACAGCTCTTGTGACAGCCCCTGTGTGCAGGCAGTGCTCTGGGGATGTCACCAGTGTGTGGTGACAGCTGGGATCAGGGCTGCTCCAGCCCAGCAGAGCAAAGCCAGCTGTGAACACTCCATGCAGGGAATTCCATGAGGATAATGTGCTCCAAAGTGCTGCCACTCAGTGCTGTCCACAGGCCTGCAAAATGTCATTTTATCTTCCTGACTCCTTCTCCCTGCCCTCATGAATGAGGCACTCTCCCTGTTCCCCTCAATGGAGGCTTTGTCTTGGTCTCCAACATTCAGCACAAGGTTTTTGATGATCAGAATGAAAAACGCTGAGTTTTCTCCTCAGGCTGCCAGCACAGGAGTATTGCTGACTGAGGATGGAGCTGAGAGATGGAAAGCAAGTGGATAAATCCGCTGGATTTCCCCTCCACGTGTGTCCCACCAAGAATGCTTTATAAATGTCATTTATAATGATTATTTGTAATCTTTGTAAGGATTATTTGTAATCTTTGTGAAGATTATTCTGATATTCTGTGTAAGACTTGGGGACTTTTCTGTGTCTTTTGGATGCTCGAGACTCTTGTACTGCATACAAAGTGCATTTAACTGCTCAGCTCTACCCTTGGTAATTCAGGGAAACTCAGGGAGAGAAACACTCAAGGGGCTTGAATAAATTTTCCTCTAAAATTTGTCCCAAAAGCATTTCCTGATAATAAGATAAACAACATTGGTGACTGTTTTCAGTCTATACTGATGTGCTCAGATGTTTAATTTCCTGTGAATATGGGCCCTAGAGATAATAAACACAGTGATAAGAGGCTTTCTCTTTTTTTTTTTTTTTNTTTACCTTTCTGCTGCACTATGGATTCGGTCTAGGGGGGAAAAAAAAGCCCTTTTGATGATAAATAATTGAAATGAAAACTCACAAATTCACTAAAGGAAGGGTCACTGTAAGAAGAAAGGGCTGTCAAAACAATGGTTGTGTGTCTCTGATGCATTTTTATAAGATAAGGGAGCTATTTCCAGCAGAATACAAAGATTCTTTTCCATGGAAAAGAGGAGGGAAGGAAGCACTGGAGGCAGCAGAGACATCCTTAGCATGGCAGGTGCCAGGATCCCTAAATGATGAGAAGGTGGGAATAGGTGGGAAAACAGTGTTTGGGCAGTGGTTGGCTGGAAGGAGATTACTGGATGGCTGAAATATGGGAGAAAAATCTCAAAAGAGGGAGTTCAGGGGACGAGAAGAGCTTTAGACATGAGGAAACTTCTCTTTCCCGATAATCTCCAGCCTAATTGCAGGATGAATAATTTCTTCCACGCCTCTCTCCTGCCCAGATGTTAGTGCAGATGGCAAAGCTTCTGCCAGAGAGAGCTTGGAAATGCACACCAGGACTGTGACCAGCCTGCTTTAACTTCCAGTGACACTTCAAACAAATAAAAGAATGTTCCTCTCTGCTTCCCACACCTTCTCCCCTCAGCTGGAGTTCAGGGTTCTCCAAAAGAAAAGTGTTCTCACCCATCATCCCAGCCCCTCACAGCAACTGAACAGGGAAAACGAATCAGCTGCACTACCAGAGAGCAGAAGGAAATGTTTTCTAAATTGTCTCACAGTAGAACAAAAAGCTTCCTTGAGCTTTAGGGTCTAGGAGAAAGGAGGTTATATATGGCATTAATTTTCTATTCTCTAATGGAAACCATTGTCCGACTTCGCCACAGCCGTGGTTTTCTAATGGTTGGGAGTAATTTGCCCAGATTAATGCTCTCTGTTCAATCCATTTAATGTGACTTAATTTCATAACACTACGGGCTTTATCAGTAGTCAAACTAACCCCTGCAAAACCCCAGCAGGCAAAAATGCCTGTCGAGTTTAGCTGTTGAGGCTGGATGGTGCTGCTTGGTGAAAAATGAAGGAATTGTTTGGAGGGAAAGGACCATCAGAAAACCACGGGGTCTGCCCGAATTCTTTGTCTTTCATCAGAAGTGTTCTTGGGTCACAGCTCGGCTTTATCTTCACGCTTATCACAATGTGGGGTTTGTGTCTGGGGCCGTTTGGGAGCTCTGTCAGACTCCCCCAAGCCTGCACTGCTCAGATCATAAATCAGTGACCCAGCACAAGTCCTCACTCGCTCTTTACTGGCTTGAATTTGGGATATCACCTATTGCGGAGGTAAAGGCTCGGATATTTGCATTTCAGCTTCATTTTGAAAGTGTCAGCTCTGCAGGATCATCAAAGCCGTTGTGTTGGTTGGGTTTTTCCTCCTGTGGTTGTTCTCATCAGCTTTCCCTCCATAGCACATTCAGGAATATTCACTGTGAAATCTTCCCTCCCTGAGATGTTGCAGCACCCCAGTTCTGCTCCAGAACAGCAGCAAGAGCTCTCAGTCAGTCACTGTCCTGCCTTTGACACCCAACCTGCTCATTCTGAATGCTAAAGTAACCTTTGATTTGGTTTAAGATTACCTCACATGGCATTCAAGACTGTTCTGGCCCCTTTTTTTCCTGAGGCTCATCACAGGATGCACCATTCAATGCCTTAATTGAGGAGGGGGGGGGGGGNGGGGTTGGAATTGTGAACATGTTAAATGTGGTTTTAGTGTAAAAGATTCCTCAGAAATACCATTTTGCAGCCAGGATCTACGATTCTACCTTGTCTCCTCCCCAAAAAATCACCCCCAAAGTAGCTGTAAATCAACTGTTAACAGCATTTCCAGGTTTTCACCCAGTTTTAGTGGTTGCTGCTTGGGGTTGATGGTTTTGCCAGCAGTTTCTGACTGATACATTGCTCTGATTGCTGTGATCTGTGGTTTAGTGATCACTCAAGGATTCAGTGATCTCCACATTTAGCATTTTGTGGGTTGCCAGAGGAAATGATGAACTCCTGAAAGACACAACTCTGGAACTATAAGTTCCTTCCTCTCCCTTATTCTGATTTCTCACTCAGGGCCATCATTTTCTCTGTGTCTCTGCACAGCCCTGGGAGGGGGAGATGCTGCCCGGGGTATCCACAGGGCAGCTCCTCAGCCTCACAGATTTCTTCTCCCAGTTCATTTCCCCTCATCCTCCCTTCCTCCTTTTCCTTCTTTTCTTCACTTTCCACCTGCTTTTTTTCCCCTCTTCCCTTCCTCTCCCAACCTGATTTCTTAGTTGATTTCTTACTTCTGTCCTTGTTCCCTTCCCTGTCTCACTCTCATGTTTCCTGCCCATCCTTAAGAAACCTTAAGAAAGGTTTGCAATCGCTGTCCCTCACTATCCAGGGCTCATCTCTCTGTGCTCTGATTCAGGGCATGGGTTTGACAGTGCCATTCCACGCAGCCAAACTCCTCAGGAAATTCCTAAGTTGTTGGAGAAAGCCGTGAGGAAATACATCCTCATGGGCAGAGAGTGATGGGATACTGGGGAGTGGTTTTAAACTGAAGGAGTAGAGGTTTCAATGGGATATTGGGAAGGAATTCTTCCCTTATGAGGGTGGGTTGGCCCTGGCACAGGGTGCCCAGAGCAGCTCTGGCTGCCCCTGGATCCCTGGACGTGTCCAAGGCCAGGCTGGATGGGGATGGGGCAGCCTGGGACAGTGGAAGGTGTCCCTGCCATGGCAGGGGGTGGCACTGGGGGGGCTTTAAGGTGCCTTCCAACCCAAACCATTCCAGAATTCCCTGATTTCCTGTGGTTCCCTGCCCTGCAGAGCCAGGTAAGAGTGGGAGCACAGACACACGAGCCTGGAATGGGTTTATGGAGGTTACTCACCCACAGGGACACACAAAAAGCTTTGAAATTGTAAAAAGCCCAATGATTTTGAAGGAAAACTTGAGGAACTGGCATCTCAGGCCAGAAGACCCTTTCCTGTCTCCAGGTATTGCCCTTCCTCTTTCAGCAGCCACATTCCAATAATCCAACACACACCACAGTTCATTTGATCCCCTTTAGGTCAGGAAGCACAAAGCACTCCAAACTGAACCTTGGTGGAGCCTGGGGTGAGTTTTTCCTTGGATAAAAGCTGTGGCAAACACGTTCCTCTTTGTGACCAGGGTTACTCTTGCCCACCCACTGAGAATGACCCGGCCAGAAGGTGCTGGGCAAAGGGGAGGCTGAGACCACCCAGCAGTGGCTGCAGCAGCCTCAGGTCAGCCTGGGTGGCCCATTTGTTCTTCCCCAGCTTTTCTTCTGCCCTTTCTGATCCTTCCCAGCATGGACCAGTGCATGTCTCCCTGCAGGGAAGGGAGAGCCCTGGGAAGGGCAGGTGGGGCTGGGCTGCTCCGAGCTGGGACAAACGTGGAAGGAGAGGGAAGGAAGAACCTCTGATGGAACATGAGGTGGATTTCTGTGCAGGAGTGGCTTTTTTGGAGAGGGTGTGGATGCAGTGGGTTTGAGTTCACTCAGCCCAAGCCACTGGTGATGATTTCCTTATGCTCATTATTTCTTAAGGAGAAGAAAAGGGTTTGTGTTACAAGAAAACCCAAATGTTTATGGTAAATTTCCTAAGCACGAAAGATGGTGCAAGCAAAAAACATATTAAAAAAAAAAACCACACCATGTAAAACATCAAAACCCCACCAACCTCAACACAAACACAAAGAGATGCAGAGCCTCCTCTACAACTGACAGCAAATTCAAAATTCTGATTCTGTCTGATACAGCCCTGGGATGTCCACCAGAACACTCACCTCTGATAGAAAATCTTTTTTATTTTCTATTTAGTCTGTGTGTTATTTAGCACTTATTTAATGTATTTCCTCTCTGCACTAACTTGTGATTTTTATTGGGCAGATTTTTTCACAAAATCTGGGCAGAACTGCTGT
This sequence comes from Cyanoderma ruficeps, assembly GCA_008694505.1. Classification (NCBI taxonomy): domain Eukaryota; kingdom Metazoa; phylum Chordata; class Aves; order Passeriformes; family Timaliidae; genus Cyanoderma; species Cyanoderma ruficeps. The sequence continues at coordinate 1,746,494 of VZDJ01000224.1, forward strand.
CACAGTAACCCTGTGAGATGGAAGAAATATTTATACAGAGTGAGTGGACAACTCCAAAGTCAGTGTAGTGTGACACAAACCCTCCAAGGTCTTCATTTCTTCCTCCACAACTTCGTGTCAGCAACAAAAGGAAAAGCTGCTTTGTAACGACAACAAGAATCTCCCAACGCTGAGAAGATGTTGGAACTTACTGTGCCTTGTCTCTTCAAGATAAAGGCTGGCTTCCACCTGGAAGTGTGTATTTTTAATTTAATTATGTTTTTCAGACTCTATTTTTGATTTAAAGAGATGTCCACCGTCCTGCACAGTGTTAGTGCCAACGTCCATTAAAAAAGGAAAGGAGAAAATCTTTCTGCAGAGGAGATCCCACATTGGACAAGCCCAGAGATCCAAGGCGGGACACCTGCTTTAGGGATGGGAGTCTTTAGGGTCCCCTGAGGAGATGAGGTGCAGCCTGCAGAGAAGGAAACAGCTTTTGAGTGGGGAGATGGGGAACACCTGAGGTTCCTTCCTGCCCTCACAGCTCTGGCATCCCTCAGTCACAGCCTCACTGCTGCTCTTGGAGGCTTGGAATTCCCTCTTCCATCTCTTCCTTCCCCTTCCCAGCATCTCCCACTGGATCCCAGACTGGGTGTCCTGAGCCAGCGCTTCCTGCCAGCTTCCCACCTTTGATTTCCCAAAGGCATCTCCACACTCTGGGCATCTTCTCTTGGAATTACTTAAAATCCACCCCAGGCTCTCCCCTCCTCTTCTGATTCTCACTCAGATCCATCATTTTCTCTGTGTCTCTGCACGACCCTGGGAGGGGGAGATGCTGCCCGGGGTATCCACAGGGCAGCTCCTCAGCCTCACAGATTTCTTCTCCCAGATCATTTCCCCTCATCCTCCCTTCCTCCTTTTCCTTCTTTTCTTCACTTTCCACCTGCTTTTTTTCCCCTCTTCCCTTCCTCTCCTGACTTCATTTCTTATTTCTGTCCTTGTTCCCTTCCCTATCTCATGCTCATTTTTCCTGGCTATCCTTTCTTTTCTCTCTCCTTTTCATCCTCATTTTTCCTGCCCATCCTTTCTTTTCTCTCTCCTTTTCCCTCACACTTGCCCTCCATTTCTCCTTCCCCCTCTTCCTTCCTGTCTTAAAAATTCACCTTCCCTTATCCCATCATTCTTGTTGTTTTCTTTCTCCCTCCCCTTTCCTCCCTTTCTGCTACCCCTCCCTTTAAGCACCAACTCAGATGAACAACAGCTCAATCCTGCCCCAAAAAACCCAAGACATCCTCAAACCCCACCTCAGCGCTCCCAAAATCACTCTGAGCCAGCCAGGCCAGGTTGGGAAGGTAGATTTGTTGGTTTTGCAGGGTAAGCCCCTGAGGACCAATCTGGAAGAGAACCGCCGTGACCAGAATTGTTCATTTGAATTGTTCGTTTCAGGGATGTTTTTCCAAGGAAGTGTGTAAACATAGAAGGGGGAGCAAACAGGAGAGGAAGGAGCAAGAAATGTTTGAGAGGAGAAACTCCAAGTGCCATCAGCATTTACACTGTTGGAAGCTGAAGGAATCACAGAATCCTGGGATGGTTTGTGTGGGAAGGGACATTAATGATCATCCAGTGCCACCCCCTGCCATGGCAGGGACACCTTCCACTGTCCCACATTGCTCAAAGCTCTGTCCCAACTGGCCTTGGGCAATTCTGGTTGGGAGCTTCAGTCTTTTATTAAAACAGATTTTCTGCACGAGCCACATCAGGGATCCCCTTGGGATCAGCATTGCAAATTAATGGGAGTGCCTGTTAAGGAAATTTCTGCTGGTTCAGGTACACGGGGGTGACAGGAAAGGGGCTTCACTGTGAATTTGTCTGCTCAACATCATCAACCCTTTTCCCCTGTGACAGAGGTGTTGTTCGGGCTCGGTTCTGGGGGTGGTGTGAGGTTATATATGGCATTAATTTTCTATTAATGTGAGGTGTGTGAGAAGTGCAAAAGTGTCACAATGTGTACAATCAGAGGTTTTGGTGTGGGAATTTGTGCAATCAGAAGTTTGGGTGCTGGAAATTGTACAATCAGGTTTTGGTGATGGAATTTGCACAGTTTTTGGTGATGGAATTTGTACAATCAGAGGTTCTGGTTTCAGAATTTGTACAATGAGTGTTTTTGATGTGGGAATTTGTACGATCAGAGTCTCTGGTGACGGAATTTGTACGATCAGGGTTTTTGATGTGGAAATTTTTACGATCAGAGTCTTTGGTGACGGAATCTGTACGATCAGTTTTTTTGATGTGGAAATTTGTACAATCAGAGGTTTTGGTGACGGAATTCGTACAATCAGAGTTTTTGATGTGGGAATTTGTACAATCAGAGTTTTTGATGTGGGAATTCGTACGATCAGAATTTTTGCTCCGTTTCAAACTTGACCGCCGGGACCCCCGGCCCGGGCCCTGCGCGCCCTCCCGCGGCCAAAGCCGGTACTGCAGCACCTCCGCCCGCCGCTGCTCCCCCCCTGCCCCGCGGAACCGCGGCCGCACCTCGGGGGGAGGAGGGGACTCGGGACCGCCACGGTTGTCCCCCGGTGTCCCTTGTTGTCCCCCGGTGTCCCTTGTTGTCCCCCGGTGGCCCTAGTTGTCCCCCGGTGGCCCTAGCTGTCGCTCGTTGTCGCTCGCTGTCCCCCGTCCCTCGGCGCGGCGGGCCCGCAGCTCCCGCTGGCCGCGCTCTGCCTCCCCCTGGTGGTTGGCGGTGGTGCCGCAGCTCGGAGCTGCGCCCGCCGGGCCCGGCCCGGGAGCGCCGTTCTGAGTCTTTTTCACCATTTTTTGCGTTTCTTTACCCTCGTTTGCCCTGATCTGCGCTATTTACGCTTCCTGGACCTTGCTCACGCTCTTTACTTGGGTGTTTTAGGAGGAGCCAGCCCAGGCCCTGCTGTGCTGCCCACGGGCAGAGCTAGGACACCGTGCTCACCAAAGGCAGGCTGGGTGTCCCTCGGTGTCCCCCGGTGTCCCTCCGTGTCCCCCGGTGTCCCTCGGTGTGGCAGCCGAGGGCAGAGGTGGGAGAAGCAGCGCTCTGGACCCCGCATTCCCCTCCTGTGATTAAAGGCAGTGAGGGGAGGGCTTGGGGATTTCTCATGATGTCCCCACAGCCTTCCACCCAGCAAGGCTGCCCCCAAAATCCCACAGTTTAAACAGCACCAGTTTAATCTGAAAGCACGTTCCCACCAGGATGGCCCAGGAAATGCTGGGTAAAGGCATCAAACACACCTTGGAGACTCTCAGAGCAGAGCTTTAAAAAAGTGCTCTGCTGCCTTCAGCTCCCCAGGGGCACTGGGGCTTGTCTGGGGTTTGCCAGTCCCAGGGATGCTCTGACAACCTGGCTGGAAACCACCCCAGCTACCCAAAAGCATTTTGGAAATCTTACTCTCCTGCCTCTGCAGTTCTTTTGCAGAAAATCCCGCACCTGGGAATTCTGCAGAGTTCCCTGGAAGCTGCTCTGGTGCTCAGTTACACATTAAAAACTGTCAACAAACATTTTTGCGAAGAAGGCAAAAAAAATCAACAAATACCAAAGAAATGCACCGATGTGTGAAGTTCTCATTTTCATAATTACAGGCAAATCCTTAAGTCATCATTTAAGCACACACTGCAGTCATGTGGAAATAACACAGTTGTTCTTCACAAAATCGGTTTTGTCAGGAAACACGAGCAAAGCTTTATATATTTTATTAAAGCAAGTCGACTGCAAATGCAAACAAATACCATAAATACTTCAGTACTCTAAATGCAGGATAATAAGCCAGAGAGGGCTGTTTGGCAGGAGTCAGAGGGGAGTGTTTGTCCTTGTACTGGATACACTGTCTGCGAACTGGGCACAGGAAAATTGTCTTGTAGACAAAACAAAATACAGAGAGAATCGTTAAGGCTGGAAAAGCCCTTGGAGAGCAGAATCCAACCATTCCCCAGCACCGCCGAGGCCACCATTAACCCGAGTCCCCAAGTGCCACATCCACATGTCTTTTATATCCCTCCAGGAATGGGGACTCCATCCCTGCCCTGGGCAGCCGTGCCAGGGCTGGACAACCCTTTCCGTGGAGAATTTTTCCCTAATATCCAACCTAAACCTCCCGTGGAGCAACCTGAGCCCGCTCCACGCCGTCCCCGGGGCACAGAGCCCTCCGGTGTTTCTCCAGCAGCGGCCCCGGAGTTCTCCAGGGGGATTCCTCCCCGTCCTGTTTGTACGAGCAGTTTGGTGTCTCATGAGCAGCTTTTCCCTCGGGTTTGCCCCAGCACTGAACAAGCACCGAGGGCTCCTGTGCCCTCCCTTTGCCCCGGGCCAGGCTGTGAGGGAGGTGACACAGGAGGTGACACTGAGGGGTCAAGCGCGGTTCTGCCGGACTCCAGCTGTGACCGGGGCTGAAGGAGCCCCGGTGCGGGCAGGGGGAGCCCCGGTGTGGTTGGTGGGGAGCTGAGGGTAGGGCTCCCGCCCTGTGCGGGGATGGCTGATGATGGACGGGCCGGTGCTGCCGGTACCAGCGTGAGTCAAGGCAGCAGTGGAACGGCGCCGAGCTGCCATTACACCGAGGGAGAAGGGATGGGGGCAAGGCGGGATGGGCGCTGACGGCTCACCGGGAGGGCGGGGAGGGCCGGGCGCGGTGTCGCGGCCCGATCGCCCGGAGGTGGCCGGGGGCCGAGCGGCGCCATGTGGGACCCACGCGGGGCTCGGCGGCACTTCCGGGTTCATCGCACAGGACGGTGTCCCCGCAAGGTCAGAAAGCACGCAGCCTGGAGTCACGTGCTCCCGTTCTCTTCCCTGGAGCATGCCGGGAACTGGAGTCTTTCGTCGCAAGGCCGCCGGGTGGACAGGCGGGGTTCGCGGGGCATGCCGGGAGATGTAGTTTTGCCGCACGGGCAATGGCCGCATGCGCACTGGGGCCCAGTCCCTCTCCTGTTGGCGTCGCCCAGCGAGCGCGGTGGGTGCTGCAGGCGGAGCCCCCCGGCCCCCTCAGCGCCCCCGGCGCCGCCATCTTGGCTCGGGGCGGGGGCGGTGACCGGGGAATCCGCCTGGAGCGGGAGGTTAAAATCCCTTTGCTCTGGAGCCGGGCTGGGAATGTTCCACCTGGAGAAGGAAAGGTTCCAGGGACACCTGAGAGCCTAAAGGGGCTCCAAGAGAGCTGGAGAGGGACCTTGGACAAGGGCCTGGAATGAGAGGACAAGGAGGGCAGGGTTAGATGGGATATGGGGAAGAAATCCTTCCCTGTTAGGGTGACAAGGCCCTGGCACAGGGTGCCCAGAGCAGCTGTGACTGCCCGTGGATCCCTGCAAGTGTCCAAGGCCAGGTTGGATGGGGCTTGGAGCAACCTGGGACAGTGGAAGGTGTCTCTGCCCATGGCAGGGGGTGGAGCAGGATGAACTTTAAGATCTCTTTCCACCCAAACCATTCTGGGATTCAAAAAAAGGATAAAAATAACACTCTGCTTATAACACACACACACATGCGCACACACACACAAAAAAATTTTCATTTATTAACTTATTATGTATGGACAAACACCATTTGATGAGGTGCTGGCACTCTGGGGAGAGAAAGCAGCAAGCAGGGGTCAGTCAGAGCAGGCTCCTGTCCACCCTGTGCCCCCATCCGCAGTGTCCCAGCCGTGCCCAGCCCTCCCCATCCACGCTGTGTTTGGGAGGAGAGCAGGAGGGCAGCACATGTGCCACCTCCTCCGGCCACCCACGGGAGATGAAGGCCCTGCAGAGCTCCCTGTGAGCTGCTGCCACCTCCCAGGGCCCAATATCCCGGCCACATCCCAGAGCCGGGCACCCACCGAGAGAGATGCGCCGTCGGAAGAAGAGCTGTCCCCGGATGATGTCCTCGTCCTGCTCGAAGGGGACGTCCCCACAGACCATGTTGTAGAGCAGGACACCCAGGGACCAGATGGTGGCTGAGTGGCCGTGGTAGCGGTGGAAGCGGATCCGCTCCGGGGGGCTGTACACCCGCGTTCCTGCGGCACACAGGAGCTCATCAGCCCCTCTCCCGAGCAGCCCTGGGGGTCCAGGAGCTGCCCAGGGGCACATGGCAGGACCTGCTGCCTTCTCTCCTGCCCCTGGGTCTTGTTTACAGACTCTGGGGTGTGACATGAAGCTCACAGTGCTGGAAAAGGGCAATGCAACCCCGGGGAAGGCCTGGACTTTACGTGCAAGGAAAAACCCACCCACGCGTGGGGAAAAACCTGTGTTTATCCTTCCCTTCACTGGGCAAAAAATCCAGTCATGAACCACAGCAAACAAGGGGAGAGGAGCAACCCAAGCTCTTTGTGCCTGCAAATGAAACCAGGCAGAGCCCAGGTTCTGAAGCCGCCTCTGCTGTCCCTTCAAGAGTGTTTTTGTCACACTGGCTCCAACTCCAGCCCCCACTGGAGCCTGTGTAGGTGACTGTCAGCAGAGCCAGGAGCTCCTGTTTCACAACATCCATCTCTTGCCAAACAGCAACTTGGCAGTGGATGAAGAATTAATGCAGTCGCCCCCAGCCAAAGGGGAACCTCCAGAGCATGGTGGCCTCACCTGCACTTTGGGTCTAGAGGAATGTGCCACAGCTGAATTCAACCACAGAATTATTTAGGCTGGAAAAGACCTTTGAGATCATCCAGTCTGACCTTTGGCTGTTCCCCACCTCGACAACTAGACCAGAGCACTGAGTCCAGTCCTTTCTTGAGCACAATGTTCACCTTGCCCGTGGCCAGGTCGACCAAACCCTAAGGGAGAAGAAGTCTTTCAGGACACGGGAGGGCTGGAAGCACTGTTAAAAAAAAAGGAAGAAATATTCAAAATGAGGGGATTCTCTGCAAACTCGCCCATTTGGGAAGGCTGGGACTGACAGCAGAGGGCGGCACGGGCTCGTCGCGGCGCCTCGGCACCGGCACAGGCACCTGCCGGCTTTCCCCGAGCCCGCGCTTTTTGCTGCTTCCCTCCCCATCACCCGCTCCCAGGGTACGGGGAGATATTTCGGGGGCAGAGCGAGCCCTGGATCTCTGACAACGAGCCCAGCATCTCCAGCACGTTTCGATTCTGAACGAGAATGAAACTCGAGAGAGAAGAATCAGTTCCTTTTCCCATCCCGAAGCCGAAGCAGAGAAAAGAAACTTCAGAGCTGGCAAAATAGCACATCTGAGGGTGCCCAGCTGCAGGGAGAGCACTGCCCTCCTGGTCAGAGGGGCTGTCTTGGGTTAGCAAAGTTTCCAGAAAGGAGCTGGATGGAGGCTCCGCTTCTTCCACCCCGAGTTCAAAACCCCTGGGGATATTTATCGTACATAACACATCCAACAATGTTATCACAAATCCTCTCATCTCGTAACACGGCTGCAAATTCTGGGAAGTGGGAACCATTCCCCGCGAGAGGAGGAGTGGGGGGTGAGCACGGACAGTCTGTCCATCTGTCCCAGAGTCACTTTTAGCATGTGAATTCCTGCAAAGCTCCTTTGGATCCCGCTGTCCTTGCCGGCTGCGCTGCCTTTGCTGTTCCTCCCCCAGCCTGAGGGCTGGATCCTTCCCGGAGTTTCCCCTCCCGCTTTTCCATGGTAATCCACACATCTTCTCCTGCTTCAGTATTGGCTTTATCGAAGTTTTGTTTGGAAACACCCTGCTAGAGCAACAGAGGAATGACCCTCTGCCCTGGTGAGGGTGGGGGGCTCATTGTCTGCGCTGCCCCCACCCTGCTCCGCTCCCAAAAGGTGAGAAGACCCACCCGGAGGGTGAAATCCAAGTCTTCGCCATTCACATTTGCACCTTGATTACTTCAGGCCTTGATTAACGAAGGCAGAAGCCAAACTGGGCCAAAAGGAGCGAAATCTGTGTGCTTTAGGGGGCATCTACACACACTTAGGCATGTGTGTGCACCACTGGGAGTATGGGCATTCTCCAGGGAGTAATCTACTCCACGGAGTAGCCTGGCACTGGGGCTGCCAGGGCACATCCGTGCTGCACGCTTGGCAGAGCACGGCTGGATTCCCTTGGGGCTGCTGCTGATGCTGAGGGCCCCAGCCCTGCCTGCCCATTTCAGGGAGAGAGATGGAGAATTTTGGGTGACCTGAAGTGACATTTTGCTGCTTCTGTTTCCCTCACAGCTTTCTCAGAGGGTGAGATCTCCTTCCCGACACCCGCTTGCCCCTCATATTCACACACGTGCCTCTGTGGTATTTGACGGCCACTGAAGTGGCTGTTGCAGTTTGTAACAGGAGCTGTTGTTTCATTTTTGGGGTTGCTTAACCCTCTCCTAACTGTAATAAACACAGTGAGTAAGGACAGAAAAATATTACCCTGGAGGTAGGGGACCAAAAACTTGGAAAGGGATGAAAGAAACACTCCCATTACAGCTTTCAAAATGTTTCTCTAGCTGAAGCTGCTAAATTTGACTCAGCTTTACACACTGGAAAGGTTTTGTGGTTGGTTTGGGGTTTTTTGTGGTGAATAAAGTGTTTTTTCCTCTTTAAAACCCCCACCAACTCGCAGGCAGTGATGCAGTTTCGATGTGTCATGGAGGCAGGGTTTGTGCAAATCTGCCCTTGGAACAGTCACCGTAAACCCCAAAACATGAGACTCTGGCCTTGAGGGGGGCTCCAGGTGCCTGAAACCAACACCTGGCCCCCCTTGCTGTCCCAGCAAAGTGGGGAAATGACACAGGAGGCCTGGGAAGGGACAAGTTTCACTCTGGTTTCACAGTGAGAGGGGGCAGGGCTTTGGCCTCCTGCAGGATCCAATCCCCTGGCCAGGGGACGTGGGGACATGGGGGGGGATTAAAGCTGTGAGCTCTCGAAGCAAATCTCAGCCTGAGGAAAGAGGGCAGGGGAAAGCAGGTGAGCTCAACCTCCACCACAGAAGATCTTCAGTGAGTTGGGTCACTGTGCCTCAGTTTCCCCACATGGAGATGATGCTATTGCCACACAGGCCGCTGGCAAAGCGCTCGGAGACTGATTTCCACAAGGGTTCATTCCCGGGGAGCTGGAGCCGTGGGACACATGGTTTGCTGATAATTCACCTCGACCTAAGGCAGGAGTCGAAAATAGCTCCTGTAACTCTCTGTGCCAAGAAGGCCAAAGGGTTTGAGACAGTGCCTCGGGGGCAGCTGGATGTTTTCCTCGGGATAGGGAGGTGGTGAGGTGCCACCTCCGAGTTTCTGGCTCTTCAGGTCCCTGCGGTGAGCCCGGCCGCTGCTCCCCAGGTGCCTTTTCTCCTTGGAGCTCATCTGCCTTTCTCCAGCCGTGGCAGAAGTTTGGCTGTTGCTCATCTCCCATTCCCAGAAAGAGATGTGTAAAACATAAATCTCCTTTTTGCTGTGGCTCCAGGCTCCCCTGGCTGGTCCTTCCTGCAGCACCAAGCACCTTAGCAGGGGATGGCTGTGTACAGAAAGGCACAGAAGGTGTGATGAGTGCTGGCCCTCTGAAAGACCTCAGTCATCCTTGGGAGTCCAGTGCTCCCAGAACTGGAGTTCCAACAGCCTCAAATCTCCTCCTGGTCCTGCTTCATTGTTTTTTTTCAAATTTCTGCACCGTGGGTGCTTCGCCTCTGACTCAAGGGAGCAAGAAAAATTTGTGAAAGGGAGGTGGGAGAGCAGTGCTGCCTCTGAGTCACCTCCCAATGGATAACTTCATCCTCTCCTGTCACATCTGATGGCCCCAAAGTGCAGGAAATATCCCCTCTGTGAGGAAAAATGAGGTGTGAAAAGGGCACTTTTTCCCCCCAGGCCATGAGTACACCGATGATGATGGGCAGCCTGGAGGGGAGAACAGGCAACTGGTGCTGGAACAGCCCACCTTTGGTCTCCCATCACGTCTGCCATGATCCTTTCCCTGTGGCAGAGACCTGGGACACGATTTTGGTGGCTCTTGTCCTCATGAAGGTGTTACTGCTCAGGAAGATTAGTGCTCAGGGAATGAAATTTGCTCTGATCCTTTTCCAGAGAGGCTTGGGACACAAATCTGGTGGCACTCAGACTTGTGTATGTATTACTGCTGAGGAATGTTGGTGCACTGGGGGTCAAACACGCACCAATCCACACCCAGCCCTTGGACAGGACGGTCCCCTGGGTCAGCGGGATCTTGCTGGGGACACGCCGGCTCTGTCCCGCGCCTGCAGCGCAAGCCTGGGGGTGACAAAATCACCAGCCACAGGCGGAAGCCAAGGGACTATCAGCACCCAGCTCCACATGGGACCTGCTCAGCCTTTCTGCTCAGTTTTCTAAGAAACGCCGCAACAGTCGCGCGCCCTTACGGGAAGGGTGGGCCGGGCTCAGCCCGCAGCGAGGCCGCGATAGTGTTTTGGTGGTGCTGGGGGGGACAGTGGCCACACCACGGGCTTGGGGGCTCCATGGGGTAGCAGCAGGTGTGGTGGGGATGTTTGTGTTCATGTAAGAGCAGCTTCCTGGATGGTCTTGAGGGGAAAAGAGAGGGAGGACGGTAGATTCAAACCACAGCTCAAAATAGGCCTAAACTTAGACGGCGTTTGGAGCTGCGCTTCCTGCTTCAAGCAGCCCCAAGGAGATGAAAGATGCAGCTGAGTGAAATACAAAAAAAGAAAAAAAATAAACCCCAAGAAAAAGGAAAAAAGCAAAACAAACAAACCAACTTAACACTTCCTTCACCAAGGCAGAGACACAGATGATAACCAGGTCACTCCTCGAGGCTGGGATGTGGCTCCAGGACCCCCCTGGGTCATTCTCTCCTAGCAGCCTCATGGCTTGGAAAGCAGGACAGGAGCCCAGGGTGAGCTGGGGAAGGGGACTGCTCACTGGACATGGGGATATTAAGGAAAAAGCACTGGAGCAAGCCAAGGATAGGAGGGTCCTGTTGTGTCAGATCTGGTCTGGGGACTTGCAAAGTCACCTATAGAAAGGGAAATCTGCCCCTTCCCTGGAGCAGACACAGCAGCAGCTGCTCCAGGAGGTCACGCAGAAACAGGGCTCCAAAATTCAACACACGTAAACTAATTTGAAAAAAAAAAAACAACCAAACTAAGATAAGAAAACACACAAACAAACAACCCTGAAGTGCTGCAGAGCTGGAAATGGGGTTTGACAGTTTGGAGGGTAAAAAACTCGACCGCTGCTGACTGATAGTGACCGACTTCTCGTAATCTGAAGATCAGCTTCCTCTGCTCCTCTGCACTGGCCGAGCTGGAGGTGGGGACAGCCCGCTGGCAGCTTCCTGCACCCACCAGCCCACGGCATGCAACACCCAACGGAGCCGGAGCAACAGGATCTGCCTTACCAAAATTGAATTTGGCTGACAACATCCGGCGTTTCGTAAGGGCGCTTTGATGTTTGTTTACTCGCCAGCTCCAGCACATGCTCCGCACCAGCCTGCGGATGAATGGGAACGAAAAGGGCTCAGCACCTCTTTGATCTCTCCCAGGAGAGCTGCCAGGAGCAGTCAGCTCTGGAAACACCCCGTGGAGGGATGGATCCGGCCGTCCCCGTGGTGCTTTTGACTGGCTGGTCCCAGTTCGTGCTAGGCTGGGATCTTTGGAGCCAAGTCTGGCTGGAGACAAGGTCCCTGGAGTAGCCATGGTGTGGTCACTGGTACCCCACAACTCACAGCACACCCTCCATCCCGCCCAGCAACAAAGGAATGTCTCCATCACATCAAGTGTTTTGTTTTTATTTAAAACCGCATAAAAAAAATAAGATTTCTCAATTCCCCTGTACAATAGCAACTATTAACAAAACCCGCCGGCTACACACTTGGTTACAGGTACAGACTGGACAGTGCAGACAGCCCGGGCCAGCTCCCCCCTCCCCAGCCCCAAAAACAAGACACCCGTGGAGAAAACCCAAATTCATCTGCAAACTGAGATCTGCACGTGGCAAGGAAAGAACAGCACCCAGAACTATGTACACAGACAGCTGGGGAGAAGCAGCCACCCCACACCTCCACCAGACATCCAACAGAAACATGAAGGGCCCAGGGATGGACACAGGACAAAGACAGAGGGAAAACCCGAATGGAAAACCGGGGGATCAGCAGCTGTAGAAGCAAGGCATGGGCTGGAAACCCACATGAATTATAAATAAATAAATAAGTTATCCTAGCGGCTAGAACTCTTCCTTTAAAAAACAAACAAACAACAAATTCATGATAATAAGTTAAAAACAAAAACTGGAAATGAGGAAAAAGGCAAAATGTTATCACTATTCACAACTGTACATCAAGCTTTGCTCCTGTAGAACTATGTACACATTTACAGCTGTTGGTTTGCATTGTTTGTGCATTCGTGAGGGCACAGAGAAGCAAAGAACCCCAGAAAACCCATGTGGGATGGAGGCACAGGAGGCGAGGCATAACCCACTTGGTTCCCAAACATCTTCTGACCCATTTCCTTTTTTGAAAAGGGAAAAGGAATTATAGGCCCAAGCGAGTGTCAGAAAAGCAGCACTGAAGGAAAAGTCAACTCTTTCCTCCAGCACAGCTCAGATCAAACAGAAGGCACACGAGCATGGGGACAGTGAGAATGGACAGAGAAGAGACAGCCACTTGGCCACAGGCCCTGCCCTCCCCACAGTTTTCCCCCATTGAAGCTTTTCTTGCAATCAGGTCTCAAATCCTCTCGCCATCCAATTCAGCAGGTCAAGATGACACTTGAGAGCCTCCAAAACCAGTCCAAAAAACATTACTGCTAAAACCTCAGCAGAGACAAGGTCATTCAGATGGAGTCCAGGACAGCTGGCTTGGATGGTGGCTACCACAACTTGGAAGAGCAGGTCCCCAGCCCAGCTCTAGGACAAGATATGCACGTTCCCATCAGAGAACATCTCAGTATCCCTGCTCAGTGCTATAGTCAAGATGAAAAAGTCTGGTTTTCTTTGCTTCTTATGACCAGGAGCTGCATGGAGCTGTTACTTGTCAGGCTCCTGGATCAAACTGTGCAGGTGGATCTCAGTTGGTTCCAGGTGAATGTCCTGCAACCAAGAATGGTTGAAAATGTCTTCCAACGATGGCCTGTCCGAGGGGCGCATGGACAAACACCATTTGATGAGGTGTTGGCACTCTGGGGAGAGAAACCAGCAAGCAGGGGTCAGTCAGAGCAGGCTCCTGTCCACCCTGTGCCCCCATCCGCAGTGTCCCAGCTGTGCCCAGCCCTCCCCATCCACGCTGTGTTTGGGAGGAGAGCAGGAGGGCAGCACATGTGCCACCTCCTCTGGTCACCCACGGGAGATGAAGGCCCTGCAGAGCTCCCTGTGAGCTGCTGCCACCTCCCAGGGCCCAATATCCCGGCCACATCCCAGAGCCGGGCACCCACCGAGAGAGATGCGCCGTCGGAAGAAGAGCTGTCCCCGGATGATGTCCTCGTCCTGCTCGAAGGGGACGTCCCCACAGACCATGTTGTAGAGCAGGACACCCAGGGACCAGATGGTGGCCGAGTGGCCGTGGTAGCGGTGGAAGCGGATCCACTCCGGGGGGCTGTACACCCGCGTTCCTGCGGCACACAGGAGCTCATCAGCCCCTCGCCCGAGCATCCCTGGGCGTCGCTGGCACCCGGCGTGACCCGCCCGCCTCCCCGCCAGCACGTGACTCTTGTTTACAAACTTTGGGTTGTAAAAGGAAGGCGCCGGTGCCAGAAGAGGGCAGCAGGGCCCGGGGAAGGCCCGGCCGTTACGAGCGAGGAAAAAAACCCACCCACGCGTGGGGAAAAACCACGCCTTTCCCCCCCGCAATGGCAAAAAAATAAAATTATAAACGAAGGCAAACAAGGGGAGCGGAGCCACCCCAGCCCTTCCGCACCTGCAAACAAAACCGGCCGGTGCTCGGGTTTTGCAAAACCCCCTCCGCCCCCCTCTGCTCTCCCCCTCTCCGGGGTGTTTGTCACGCTGGCTTCCCCCGCCCCAGCCCGAGCCAGGCTGGGTGACGGAGGCTGTCAGCAGGGCCGGGAGCCGGCTCCCGTTTCACAACATCCTCCCCGTGCCAAACAGCAACTTGGCAGCGGCTGCGGAATTCATGCCGTCCCCCCCCGCCACCGGGAAACCTCCGGAGCCCGGCCCGGCCGCGCAATGCCCGGCACCGGCTGTGGGCTCACCGTCAAACTGCGTGTAGAGCGTGTCCTTGAGAAAGGTGCCGGAGCCGAAGTCGATGAGCTTGAGCTCGCCCGTGGCCAGGTCCAGCAGGATGTTCTCGTCCTTGATGTCGCGGTGCAGGACGCCGCAGTTGTTGCAGTGCCGCACGGCCTCCAGCACCTGGCGGAACAGCCCCCGCGCCATCTCCTCCGGCAGGAACCCCCGCTCCGTGATGAAGTCAAAGAGGTCCTGCGACGGCTCCGGACGCTCCATCACCACCACGAAGCTGTCCGGGAGCTCGAACCAGTCCAGGAGCTGGATGACGCCGTGGAAGCCGGAGCCCACCTTGTTCAGAAGCACGATCTCCAGAGGCACACGGCTGCCGCTGGGCTGCGGGGGGACCACGCTGCTGTCAGCGGGGCTGAGCTACCCTCGGCCGTGGCAACCTCTGGTGTCCCCTTGCCCGCATCCACCGGTCCTGGGCATCCCCCCGCCCAGGGGATGCTCCGGTGTTTCCCTGCCCGCTCCCACCCGTCCTCGGCATCCCGATGTCCTCCTGCCCGCCCCCATCGGCGCCGGGCATTCCCCGGCCCGGGATGCCCCGCGTCCCCCGGTGACCCCACACCCGCTCCCTCCGCGCTGTCCCGGTTTTCACCCTCCCGCGTCTCGGCTCATCCCCGCCCGTCACGCCCCGGGTTCTCCCGCCGGTCCCGCTCACTCACCAGCTCGCCCCACTGCGAGATGCGGTCCCGGGCCACGCGTTTAATCGCCACCTGCGAGCCAAGAGGAACGGCGGGTTGAGCTCGGCGCCCGCCCCGCCGAGCCCACTCCTCCCCCGCCCGCCGCCGGCCCCGCCACTTACCGGGGCGCCGTCCGAGAGGCGGATCCCCGAGTAAACGCTGCCGAAGCCGCCGCTCCCCAGCAACGGGCCCACCCGGTACAGCTGCTCCAGCGGCTCCTTCTCCTTCCCTGTGGACGAGACCCGCCCGTCAGCGCTCCGCCCGCTGCCCCGACCGGCCCCGAGCCGGGACGGGCACCCCCGGGCCGGGCGTCCCTGACCTGGCTGTAGCTTGGCGGGGTGCAGCTCCCCGGCGGTCCCGGAGCGGAGATGCGCCAGCGAGGTAATTTTTGAGAGCAGCATGCCGGTGGCGGGGCCGGTGGCGGGGCCGGTGGCGAGGCCGGTGGCGGCACCTGCGGCTCCGCGCCGGGCAGGGCTGTGAGGGCGGCGGGGGCGGGCGGGGTGCGCGCGCGAGCGGCCGCTCCGCGCGAGGCCCGGCCGCGTGTGGCGCGCGGCCCCTGCCGGCCCCGCGAGCCGCAGGGGCCGGGGGCGGGGCCGGACGCCCCGTGGGGCGGGGCTATGCGGCGGGGACACGCCCCCTACGCCCGGCGGCCAATGGGGAGCGAGCGCGGCGGCGGCGCGCGCGGGTCCCGCTGCCCGCGCGGCCCCGGGACCCGCGCCCGGAGCAGCGATGGGGCCGCGGCCGCTGCTGCGCCTTCCGAGCCTGCCCGGGAACCGCAGCTGCCCCCGGTGCTCCGCGGGCCCCGCTCTCACCCCCATGTTGCTTCATCACGGGCCAACCCGTGCCTGAACTTTTCCCCTTTCCAGTAAAAGTGGCCATGTGGCCGTTCCAGCTGGGGACTCTTGACTAACATCCCTTTTTTTTTTTTTTTAAGTTTTTTTTTCCGGTCTTCTTTTTTCCGCAGAAGTCCCTGGCTGAGATGCCTCCCCGAGTTCCAGAGATAAGATAAATAATTGACTGGATGGAGATCTCTGATTACTCACTCTATTAGCATTTGGAGCAAAGAGCTCCAGCCACTGGGAGCTGAATTATTCCAGACAAAGCTCCTGCTCCTAAGCAAGACCGAGGAGTTCCTGGCATCCCACACATACTTGTGGGATGAATTGCTTGAAATCGAATGGGGTTTACTGGAAATGCTGGTGTGATCCTATCCCCTTTAGTGTTAAGAAAAAGGATTAAATACAACCAAGATGTACATCCCCTCCCCCAAATTGGGGTTTGGAGCTGCGGCCCAGCCCTCGCACCGGGAAGGACTCGCCACCACTGCTGCCGCTTTTAGAATTACCCAGAATGTGACACATCCTCTTTCAAGGCCGGAGACAACAAAAAACTGGAAAATCTACCTTCCGTTTTACCCAGAAAGTGACATTTTTATTTAGGGAAAAGCGTGGAGAATCTGACGCAGCGCCTCCGTTCCTCTTTGTTTAAAACATATAATTGTTAAAAATATTTTTTAATGTTTTGTTGTTGCAATTTGAGGTGATGCAAGCTGAGAGTGGGGCAGAGGGGCAGGCAGCGCCTTTCTCCTGCCTTATTCCCACCCGACGCCTGGGCATATTTGGGACAACTGGTTCTGCCAGTCGGTGCTCAGCCGTGGGATGAGGTGACTTAGCATTTGGCCCCGAACTCATTATCAAATTCTTTGCCAGGATGATGAAAGGCACCGAAGGGGCTGCACTGGAAACCTGTTGACAAACAGAGCTCGCCCGGAGCAGCCGGGCTTTCCCGGGGGCTGCCTGTCCCTGACTCCTCGGGAGAAGCAGCTCTGCCCAAACCTGCTCATTAGCGTCGGAGGGAGCAGCGTGTCTTGCAACCGGGATGATCTGGGGCCTAAATCATCCTCGTGCGTAAACCTGCCCAGCTGCTCGTTTGCCCCGGGACTGAGTCAGCGGCCGTCTCTTCCTGCTGGTGCGCTGGGGTTGGGTCCCCTCTGGATTGGGGAAAACCCCACCTTGGAGGCGAGGGGAGCTCACTGCTCCATGCCCCGGCCGCGTGGAGCTGCGAGGCAGCCACACTTCCCGGCCGTATCCATCTCTTTCCACATTAGCCCACCCAGATGCATTCCTGTTCCCGAAATGACCCCAAACCAGGGCTAGGAGTCACCTTTTTCCCTCAGCCCGTTCCACGCACTCACCTTTCCCCTGCCAGCCCGGGTGAAGCCATCGGGATGTGTCAGACTTTCAAACTAAAATGAAACAAACCCCATCCTGTTGCTCTCACCCACTGAGGCCTCATCCCTAGGGATCACTTCTTTCCCCAACCCTCTTCCCCTGGGATGAAGGCGGCAGAGGATGGTGAGGGCAGGAGAGCAGCCCACATCCACAAGAACACTTTGCCCTTGCATGGACACGGGGACGTCCTGCGGGTCCTGCCCTGGCCAGGGCTGCCCCTGTCCATCCCCGGGGCAGCCTCAGTTCTTGCCGTGAGCCCTCGGGGAGCAGTTTGCAGCCCGGAGTAGACTCCGCTGGGCTTGCAAAGAGGAAAAACCCAACCAGGACCATGCCCGGGGGGAAACAAGACCCTGGGGTGGCATATGGAGCTGATGGCAGGTCTGGGGGAGAGGAGCTCCCAGCAGACATCAAAAGATCAGTTCTGAGCCCTGCAAACAATCCCGGCAGCTTTCAGGCTCTTCAGCGGCATTCCAGTCTAACCGGGGCTGCCTTGCATGATAATCAGGCTTAATTACTGCTTTATCGCTTGATTGCTGTGCTGGGCTCTTGGAGCTGCAGTGTTGCTTTCGCAGTTTACTTTTTTTGTATTTCCTCCCCCTCGCCTTCCCTGCCAGCATAATTAGCAAATAGGTGAAAACGGGGAGGGCCGGGGCGATACCCAGAGGGGAGAGAGAGGCGATTTGCTCCCCAGGAACGCCTGGGGGTGAGGGGGTGATAATTCAGGTTTCCACCGATGTCCTGGAACAAAACACCAAGGTCAAAGCCACGCCGGGAGCGCGGCCCCGTGTCAGCCCCACGAGCATCCCCCGGCGGAGGGGCCGTGGCCGCGGCAGGGAGGGGAGGATGCGGGGCCATTAACGCCGTGACACACAAGGGCTGTGGTTTTCCACCAGCGGCTTTGAGTCATTGCGTGACCTTGGCTGAGTCTGCCCGTGGCTCCCTGGGCTCGGGCTCGGTCGCCCGCGGAACCGGCTGGCCCAGGGCGTGGGGAGAAACGCGGCAGCACCGACCTGCAGCTCCCCGGGGGAAGCCCGAAACCTTCCTCATCTCTTCCCGATGCTCTGACGGGCACCCGGCTCTCTCCACCTCCCCTGATAGAACCTGAAAAAAGGGATTTGGGGCATCTCAGCGATGCTCACTCTGCCATGAGGAGGGCACGAAGCCCTTTGCCCACCCAGGGCTTGTCCCAGCCCGGAGAGGGGAGAGGTGAGGAGGGTCGGGAAGGGAGGATGCTCCCACCCACACGCAGTGAGCAATCCCGAGCAATCCTCGCCCAGGCAGTGTGTGCCACTGCTGGGACAGCCCCAGTGTGTCATCACCTGCTCAAAGTCACCCCTACAGCCCCAATAAGGTGCTCTGGGGTCTCACATTTGGAAGTGCAATGAAGTGTGTGTGCGTTCCTCGGTGTTTTGGCTGTGCAGGGGAGGGACATCCCTGCAGGATGAGACCAATCCCGGGGTACACGGTGTCCCCCAAGAGAGAGGAGGGCTGGGATCCCGTGGGTTTGCATCATGAGTTCTGGGGGCCAGTGCAGCCACAAGGTGCTGGTTGGGTGCTGCTTTCCCTCCTCATCCTCATCCTCAGGGTCCCCCCAGACCCAGCTGGGACCACAGCTCAGCGGTGACAGCTTGGGGAGCACATGCCACATCCTGGGGCTGGAATCACCCGAACACAGGGAGGAGAAAGGTCCTGGCTGGAGCGCTGCAGGTCCCCAAAACCCCTCTCAGCCAGCACCCAGTCCCAGGACTTTGGGTGCCAATTCCCACCGGTTTAGGGGGGTGATGGAACCTGAGAGTGGGGCAGGAGATGCTGAGCCCTATCCTGCTCCCCGGCAGGAGCAGCCCTGGGGATTTCTTCTTAATAATTGTGAAAATTTTTTTGTGTGTTGGCTTTTTCGCGGGCTTTTTGGGGCGAGGTGTGCGGGGAGGCGGCAGCATGGCTAATCTGCTTTGTGAATAGAGCCTCACGGGGGGCGGCGGAGGGGATCGGGGAGGTGGAAGGAGCCGCATATTTGGGATTCCATCATCTGGGTGGGCTCCTTCTCCCCAGACTCTCAGGATGTGGGAAATGGAAGATGAAAGGAGCTGCATTTCCAGGCTCTCGGGTTACAATGTCTAAAGCAGAAAAGGGTGGTTGGGGAAAGAAAGAGAAAAAAAAAGAGCGGGGGGAGTGGGATGCTACAGGGAAACCTGGGTTGGGAAATGGCCCGGGTAGGTTGGGGCAGGGAAGGGGGTGGCTGGGGCCGAGCCGCTCCTGTTTCACATCACGTCAGGGCTGAGGAATTTCCTCTGCTCTGGGGGTGCCTCGCAGAGAAAAAGGGGGAGGCTTTAAGGTTAGCTGGGAATGAATAATAGCCAAGAGAGGGATTAGAAGTGTTACCCAGGGGCTGCTGTTTACAAGCAAACCCTCCTACCGAGAGCAACAGGGGAAAGTGGGATGCAGCGGGGTGATGGTGGGGATGCCATGTGCCACCCACAGCCCTTCCCCGAGGGCACAGCAGGGTGATCATCACCCCCTGCCCCCAAGAGATTTTCTCCCCAGCAGCAGCGGGGTCCCAGCAGCCGGTCCCCTGCACACGTGGCGTGTCCTGGGGTGCTCAGCCTGGCTTCCCCATTTTGCCCTCCTGTGGTCCCAGGAAGTTTTCCACCCTTCTGTCACCCTGAGCTGCAGACACCCAGATCACCCCTGTGCACAGGCAGGAGAATCCAGGAGAGGGTTTGTGTCACCCCCTGGAGAAAGAACAGGGAGAAGGGGTACAAGGAGTGGGGAGGGGACACAGAGACACGGCCTGGGGGCAGTGCCTGGCTGTGGGGCTTGTACCCTGCTGGGTGATGGGAGCAAACCCTGGACCTGGGCATCTCCTGGCATCATCCCCCATCCCCTGAGCTGGGGCCCAAATTTTGTCCCAAAACACTTCATTTTTCATTTCCCCTTTATTGTTATCCTGGGTGATGCAACGTCAAGGTGGGGAGGAGTAAAGGGAACCACATTTCTGTGTTGTTCCATAACATCCTCCATCTCTCTTGGGACACCTGGGAAGGGATTGTTGCAGAGTGGATGTGCAGCCTCCAAGCTGGGGCCAGGGAAACTGTAGGATCCAACCTGGCTGCCCACCCTGGGATAATGGCAGAGACACTGGAATGTGCTGTGGGCAACTGTGCTCCACTTCCAGGGTGTGTGTGCTATGGACAGGCTGTTCTCCCTGATTTAACCCAGGGAAACTGAGGCACGGGGGGGGGGGGGNGGGGGGGGGGGGGGCAGGAAGCCCCTGCGAGGCTGGAGTGGGGAAATGAGCTTATTCCACCCCATAAAGGGGATGAAAGGGCAAGGGGAAGACACGGCTGGAGTCAGCTGAGCGCTGTTTGGAGGAGGCTGAGCTGGTGCACCTGCACTGTTGGCCACTCTGGTGAGACCTCGTGCCCAGGTGAGACCCCTGACCGTGCCTGGGGACTTGGACCCGGCCCAGTGACAGCCCCAGGGACTGGCACCACTTGGGGGACACAAAATTCATCTCTGCCCGAGGCCCGGGCTGCCTGCAGCCCCACCTGCCCAGCTTAACAGGTTTCTTTCTGCATTTGCACAAGATAAGCACCTTTTAAAGGTTGTAGAACAAATGTTGGTGGCTAACTCTGGACAGGAGGGTGCTCAGCTCTTCTCTTCCCCCTCCACCCCACAAAACCCTGCCTATTCCCAGGTGCATTCCTGGCATTGCTCCGTCCTGGAGTGCAGGGAGGGCCCTGACCCCCTGAGCATGGGAAAAATGCCTGTCTGCGTGCGGGAAAGGAGGTGCAAATAGTGCGGGGTGAGGAGGTCAGCCGGGAAATCCCTTTCATCTTCTCCCGGGCCTTTGCCGACACGCGGCCGGGGAGCGCGTGGGGAGAGCGGGAAAGGGTTTTGTCTGCAGCTGGAAAAGAGGCGGATCCCGGGAGGCTCCTGCGGGGACGGATGCTGGTTCCAGGCTGGAGGAGGCTGAATCACCACGTGGGGGGGATGGTGTGGGGATGGGCTGGCCAGGTCACCCCCGTGACCCCCGGGATGGCTGATGGTTTTGGTGCTCGTCCCCTTGTGTGGCTCAGCGGTCACTGGGGCTGGCCACAGGTGAGGGCCAGGGGGCAGAGGGGCATCCCCACACCCCACATGCCCCTGGCACACAGGTACCAGCTCTCGTTGCTGCTGGGTCAGCCCAGCTGGTGACACGGAGGTTCCTGGGTACAGGTCACTGTCCCAGTGTCACCCCAGAGTGCCAGAGGGACTCGGACTGGTGCTGTCCCATCCTAGAGAGATCCCAGTGGAAACCCGTCCCCATCTCCAGGAGACCTGACGCTGCTGCAAAGGCTGGGCCTGACTCTGCACCTGGGCTGCAGCAGCAGGAAAAAGTCTCCTGGCAGGAGCACAATAAAAGGCAGGTCTTGCCCTCCCTGTTTGGCAAAAACCTCCTGAGTGGAGGAGAATGGGGCAGCCCCCGAGGAGCCCGGGAGATGCGGGACCATCCCATCCTCTGCCAGAGATCCGCTGCATTCTGTCCCTCCTCCCTATCGCTGTATCCCACCTGGACAATTACAAACCTCTCGCTGCCGTTTGAACTCCGCCAACTCCCCCTCCCAGCAGCCCCCCCCTCCGCGCCATGGTCGTCATCGCTGTCACCTGCCCTTGTTGGCCAAAGGAGGAGTCCCAGCGCTGCCCAGCCCCGTGCCTGCCCAGCCGGATCCAGTCTGGCTTCCAGGAATCGGGGCTGTGGCGGGCGGCTGCGGGTGACAGCTGGTGCCTCCAGTGGCATCCGCTTGTCCTGATGTGCTCAGGTCCCGGTGCACCCGTTTCCTAAAGCACCCACTGCTCCTTGGGACCCATCTCTCCCCAGGGGTTCCCCCTGCCTTTCCCCAGCATGGGACGCGGGCTTCTCGTGCCTGCACAAAGCAGATGGTAACACACGGACTAACGAGATCAGAGATTAATCTGCACTTTGCTTCCAAATCGCATAATCACGTAATTATTCCCAGTATCGGGGAGGAGCAGGCTCCAGGCTCCTGCTCCTCCTGTGCCACTTTGCATGGCAGGGTGGTGTCAGGGCCTTGGGTCCTGCCTCACTCCTGCTGCAGGGCACCGTTACTTTGGTGGGACTGCCCCGTGTCCCACTGTGGTTCAGTGTCCAGTGGGAGGTGTCGGGAGAGGCCCAGGCGTGTGGGAGGGCAGCCCCCATCACACCCTCATCCCTGCCCAGCCTTGCACCGGGGTTATCCACCTTGTGCCGGGGCAGCCCAGTGGGAAACACATCCCAGAGCACCTTTCCACATCCCCTGGCATGGCACAGGAGCAAACTCAGCCTGGTGACTCCCAGTCCCTGCCAGTAAGAGTTCCTGGGGGAGCTGGGGTACTGCTGGTGTGGTGCTGCTCTATACCCTGCACAGGAGCCAGGCAGCATCAGCTCCATCTGCTGCTGCCCCAGCACCATCTCTTGCTTTTGTGGGTGAGGAAATTGGGGAAAATCCCACATTCAGGGCAGCATGTGTAGCCATTGGCTCTGAATTCCTGGGAGGCCTGTGGCACAGCCCCATTATCAGCAGGGCCAGGCTGTTTGCTGGAAAAGGGCGGCAGTGGGGCTGGGTGACCCCACACTTCCTTCCTTTCCTGGAAGCCGCTCACTCCGAGTGTGACGCCCGTGCTCTGATAACCAGCTGCTTTCACAACACCAGCACAGGGCCAGGCTCACTCCCTGCTCTGTCACAATCCTTCCCGCCCAGCTTCCATCACCTGCCTTCCCTGCCTCAGTTTCCCCTCTTTCTAGAGGTGGGAACACAGCCCTGAGCATGGGGAGAGTGAGGGTGTGGATTTGTTTTACTGTAGGGTGTAACGAAATGTGTTGGGCCTCAGCNCATCCATCCATCCATCCGAGCAGTGAGGGCTGTGCTGGAAACTCCCTTTGCACCACCTGGACTGGGGGAATGAGGAGAAGTGAGGAGTCTTTCACCACCTTGGGAGCACCCAGGAAAAAGCCCATGAGCTGTGCTGAACCACGGAGCTGCACTTGTGGCCAGGCACCCTCTGGTCCCCCTGTTCCCTGGGGTGGATGGGGGACCCCAGTGCGAGGTGCAGGGTTGGACAGGGGTGGGTTGGGGGGTTCTTGGTCCCCCTGTGCCCAGGGAGAGCAGCCGGTGGCTCCTGGGCGCACCGAGGGGCTGAGAAATGGCAGCTGCCCTTGGAGGGGAGTGGCAGGCAGGGTCCTGCCTCAGTCAGATGTGCCCAGCACTGTCCCCTCCCTGCATGGTGGCAGGTCCCTGCACGCCGTGCAGGAGCCACTGCCCCGGGTCAGGGAGGGACAGGCTGAAGGGGAAACTGAGGCAGTGGTAGGGAATGCCATGACTTGCCTGAACTCTTCTGGAAAGGGACCCAGCAGCTCTGCCTGCTCCCCGGACACTGGTTTGCAGCTCTGGGGGCTGCGTGGAGCCAGGCTGGTGCTAACAGGGTTTGGTGCTCAAATCCTGGCAGGTGCTGGTGCTCCAATCCTCCCAAGTCCCATTGGGATCCACCCTGCACTACCCTGTGTAGGGGCAAAGGATCACCGTGAGGCTCTGGGGTGCCCTGCCAGGCCGGTGCATGGTCGGGCTCAGCTCCTTGGCCCGTCCAAGGAGGAAGTTTGCAGGGTGGATTCCAGCGGGCAGGTAAACAGTGGCCAGATGGGACCCAGATACCTGCCCAGAGACACCCGCCAAGCTGGGTTTGCACAGCCCCGATGCTTATTTGCTCTGGGGAGGGCTTTTCCCTCGGTTGGACGTCAGCTGCAGTGCCAGGACGTCACCCAGGGCCCTGCCGGGCTCCTCCGTCACGCTCCTGGCCAGGTGCCTTCAGCCGGGGCACTGCTGTGGGGAGGCTGCACTGCTCCAAGTGTCACTGAGCCACAGCCTCACCTCCTGTGGCTGTTGGACACGAAAGAAAGAAAGACTCCAAATATTTCAGAAGGCAAAGAGCATAGAAAAACGTTTTTATTGTCTAATTTTTACTGGCTTTTATAAGGTGTTCCAATACAGGAACGAACGGTGAATAGGAGCGACACCTCTCTAATGCCATTGGTTAAACCGGAGAAACAGCAAAAAAAAGAAAGATTGTTTTGAGAAAGGAGAGTTGTTTGCCAAAATTGTTTTGAGAAGAAACTTTCTTGAGAAATTTTTCCTTGGGAAAAAGTTAACAGCTGCTAGCAGGCTAAAGTCTCTCAGACCCAGAAATATCAGGCCCACAACCTCCCACAGCCTCACGTCCCACAGCCACACACCAGCTCCTCCACCCAGGGCTCCTCCGACACGGCCAAAAGGGCTGGGGGTCTTCAGGTGCCCCACAGTGCTGGGTTGAGGGGCCCTGGCCTCGCTGCACCCCTTTGCAGGGGTGAGGGGTTGCTGCTGACTCCCTGGGCTCTGGCAGAGGATGCCAGACATGCCCTGGCACACGTGCTGGAGCACCTCGCGCCCAGCCCTGGTCTGCAGTGCCACCGGGATGCTCCCGGGCCTGGTTGCAAGATCCTGTCTCGGCTCATCCAGCTTGCCTGGCTCACCCTTCTGCAGCCACACCCAGCAGCCTTCCCTGCTCCCGGGGGAAACTGAGGCACGGGGATGGCAGGATTGATGCAGGGACATGGAGTGAAGCTGCCGAGGGGATGTCACTGAGCATCACCCACCCATGGGAGCACAGCAGCCTCCACCCCGGGGTGCTGCTGTGTCACCCAAAGCCCCGGGGCTGCATCACTCCCAGCCAGTGGACGCTGCTGGGCCGTTTCTCCTCCCAGGTTTCCATCACTCCCCCATCACCTCCCCAGCCCTGCAGGCCCGAGGTGGGACAGCTCTGGGCCGCAGTGCCCACCGCAGCATCCCCGCATTTCCCTGCCCTTTGCGTGCTGATGAATAATGCAGAGCCCAGCCCGGAGGGTTCCTCGCTCCCAGCACCCCCGGGAGGCCGGGAGGCTGCTCCCTTTGCTGCCCGAGCACGGAGGGGAAATGCCGGGTCAGGACCCCGTCAGCGTGTGTTTACTGTGTCAGGAGAAGCCGTAAATTCACTTGGTTTAATTGAAAGCCGGTGCTGTGGGTTTGGCTTAATCCACCCTCCTCCTCCTCCTCCATTAGATAACGTCTCGCTGAAACCACTTTGCAAACTCACGGCATTCCTGCGTGCTGAGCACCGGGCAGGGGCGGGCCACGGCCACGGCCACGGCCACTGCGGGGCTCACGGGCCTCGGGGACACTTCACTGCCACCAGCTCCGCTCCTCCGCACTCATCCTGCCCCGGTCCCGGCCCCAGCTGCAGAGAACTGACCCCCACTCGTGACATGAAACGCAGAACAGGATGGCTGAGGGTGAAGGGATGCAGAAAGATGCAGAATTGAAGCGCCCTGAGGGAAGCCAGGAGCGGATTTGAAAGGGTCAAGTTGAAAAGATAAAGGGAAATTCTTGGGGTGGGGGGAAATCCAAGCAGTAGATGGGCTGGGATGTTCCCAAAAAAGAGCTGGTGGGGAGAAGCAATGGGAACCCTCTCATCTCTGTGCATCAGAGGGGTCAACACTGTTTCTCCTCACCCCAACAAAGAGAAACTGAGTCACTGACCTGAGCAGTGCTCGGGGAGTGCTCAGAGTCGGGGCTGTTTGTGGGCAACCCGTTCCTCCCCGGGGTTCTGCAGAACTACCAGAGAAGGAAGCGCCCAGGCCACAGAGAGGTCAGATTTTCAGCGCAGATACTCCCATGAGCTCTGTCCCCTGTCCCCATCCTCTGGCGGGGCCACCCGGGGGGACCCCGCTGCCTCCCCCTGCCCCCGCAGCTGCGGGGCCGAGGACCCCCGGCATCTGGCCAGGGGGGAAATTTGCTTTGCCAGCGGAGTTCAGGCAGAGGCCAGGGGCGGCCAGAGCTGTCGGGGTGTCCTGCAGCCGCCGCTGACCTGCGAGGAATGCTGTGAGTCACCGGGAAAGCATCCCCACGCCGCCAGCCCCTCGCCGTGCCTCCGAGCCTGCGAGCCCGGCACCTCGGGCTTCGGGGTGCGCAGTGCCCGGGACACCCCGGGACACCCCACAGAGGAGCCCGGGGCACGGGCAGTGCCCACCGGGGGGGTGAAGAGCCTCGCCGCGATCCCGACGCTGCGGGCAGCCCGGCACACGGGCAGGGACAGGCCAGGAGCGATCCGGGGAGGCCAGACATGAACTCAGCTTCTCCGAGAGGGAAGAGGTGACGTGATGCTGGGAGGTCACCCGGGGCCGGGACGCCGTCCCAGCCCAGCGCTCGGGGCTCTCCGCCCGGCCACCTCCGGCCAGCGGCAGGGGAGGGGGAGATCCTCCCGGAGGCGGCTCCTGCTCCGGTCCTTCCCCCAAGCAAACCGGTGTTTTAGGCTTTATCAGCTCACCGCACATTGGTGCCCGGCGTTGCAGAGGAGAGAAAGGCTTTTCGCAGTGGCGCCTTATCAGGGCGCTGAGCCTCGGATGCCGCATTGTTTCTGGTCATGTCGTAAAATTAAAGAGGCAAACGGCATTTCGGAGAAGAACTGCAAATTCCTGGAAGATTTTCTGAGCGTGGCACCTGCCCCTGGTGTGGGGCAGTGGGAGGTGGCATGGGGCCTGCAGTGGGAATCCCAGGAGGGGACAAATCCCAGAGCAGCCATCCCTCTGTAGGTGAACACGCAGAGCCTGCCCAGCTGTGCCCTCACAGCCTCCACAGCTGGATACATCCTACGGGGAGGAACGTCCTGTGTTTGCAAAGCAGCCTCAGCCCCGGGCTTCTCCCGGGCACTGGGAGGATCCTGGAGGACACTGGCTGCAGTGGGAGCTGAGGGAGGAACCAGCACCCGCCGCTTCCTCGAGAGCAGCTGCTGCCTTTGCTTCCATGCAATAAAACACAGCGGGTTACTGAAGGGACAAGTGTGAGACAGAAGGAGCCTGGTGCCACCTCCTGCCTGTCCCCAGCACTAGGGCAGGACACTCAGGAGGTGACAGAAGGGGACAGAAGGATGGTGACCTCTAGGGAAGCCTGTGATATCCTAAAGGACATGCGGTCCCAGCAGCCGGAGCTCATCTCCCCTGCCTGGGGCACTTCTGTCCCCCAAGGTGCCACCCCAAGGGCCACTTCAGCGGCCATCCCGCGTGTGCCACACCACTGCTCATCCTGCCAGGAAGAGCAAAGACCTGATGCTCTTGTGACACCTAATGGCAGTTGCTGTTATCAGACACAGAGCTCTCCCAGGAAGGCTCAGCTCGCCGTGGAGCTGCGGATCAAGGGGTGCTCTGCTCCCAGTCCGGGCTGGTACCCCTGGGCTGCCAGAGGGGTTTGGGAGATGGAAATATCAGCCCTGGGAGGAAAGACAAGCCCAGGAGTTGTTTTTCACCCCGTTCCTTACAGAAACGCTGGCTGTGATGTCCTGGGTGTCCTTTTTGTCTCCTCCCAGGGACTTTTGAAACTGCTGACCACTTCCAACTCTCAATGGTGCATGCAGAGCCAAGAAGAACCAGGCAGGTGTACAGACAGGAGCAGCTCCCACTGTTGCTCCTCAATCCTCTCCCAACACAAGGGGAGAGGCAGGACCTGCCCACAAGCACAGCAGCAGACATCAGAGAATCCACACCTCGACACCACACGGCAGCCCTGACTCCCCAAAACCTGCTGCTGGGGGAACGCCCTGATAAATCCAGCCCTGTCCCTGGGGAGGAGGATGTGTGCCCTGGGATCACAGCACCGAAACCTCAGCCCCGGGGTTGCCACAAGGTTACATCACCAAGGCTGGAAAACTCCTGGATCAGTCCTGAATCCGTCACCAAAGGGATCAAACCCTTGCAGTTACCCAGGACCACCGGCCCCAGACCCTCCTGTGTTGAGTCACATCTCTCATGTTCCTGTTTGCTGTGATCCTGCCGTGCTCCAGCCTCTTCCCAGAGCCTCATCCCAGCACAGACTGGACCTGCAGCCCCTCAGGCCCCGCTGAGGCCATGGGGGCTACAAGACTCCCTTCCCCTCATGGCAGAGCAGGATCCTGCCTCCTGACCCTGCTATTTGCTGCCTGGTGCACCCAGCCCAGCCCAGGGATCGGAATCCCAGGGGCTGCTTTGCCTTCCCACACCCTCCTTCTGCCAAGCCAGGACCGTGTGGGGTGCAGGGGCTGTGGGTGATGGACCCACGAGTTTCTGGGAATTCAGCTACCAGACCACACACCACCACTTCTGTTCCTGAGAAGAGAGGTGACAGGGACATGAGCAGCACCCATGGGTGGCCACAGACAGCATTATGGGCAGGATGGGGAAACTGAGGCACAGAGCAGGTACCTGGGCTGCCCGTGGTGTCATCACAGCTCTCTGAAGATACCACGGGTACTGAAGGAGCCAGCAAGGCCAGGAGTTGCCCCTGGAGCTGGGAAAGCATCTTCTGGACTGGATCAGGCTCCAGAGGATGCAGCCCCGGAGCCTCCTCACTGCCCCCCCCCCGAATTTCCACCCACCTTCAGGCTATTTTTCCTTACTGAAGTGGCTCTTTGCAGGGCGGCTGGCAGAGGGGGGCACTGGCTTTAAGTGTATTTGATGGATAATTCCTCATTACTCTAATGCATTTGCAAGCTGGGATAATTGATGGATGTTTAACAGGATGCGTTTCCGACAGTCGGCTGGAGAAATGGACTCCCATTACTCCGCAAACGTTTCTTTTTACCATTGAACTCCTTTGTTTCAATTGATCCTCGCCTTTCCCATCACTTGCTGCTCATTAATAATCCCCAAAGCAGCTGCTCCCCCACTCCAGCTCCTCCCAACCTGCGATGCCGGAGGCTTTAGCAGGGGTTTGCAAGCAGCTCTGCCCATTGCTGCAGTTTTATAATAAACAAGATTTTTTTTTTTTTTCTTCTTCTCCAAAGTGAGGCGAAACCTGAACAGGAGCAGGGCAGGGCACGCCTGGGGTATCACCGGGTCCATCAGAGCGATACAAGCTTCTAATCAGGGGCAATTTGGGGTTAAGAGGGGGAGGTGGCCCGTCCGTGGGGCTGAGCCGAGCCCAAGGGAGAGGTCGCCTTTTGGGGCTGGTATCAGGCAGGCCAGGCTTGGAGCTGAGCCCTGCTCTGCCTGCAGAGCTTTTATCTGCAGCTCCCTCTGCTCGGGAAGGGCAGCCAGGGGTTTATCAGCTCTGCCCGTCCCCTGCCCAGGCTCCATTCCCACCCGGAGAGGGTCCCTGTTGTCCCCACCCTGCAGAGCCGCTCAGGGGGTTCAGGGGAGCTCTCCCCCTTGCTGAGCTGCTGGCCAGGAGCAGCCTGGCATTTAATTTCCCTGGATTTTCCTCAACAGAGCCCTTGGCATGGCTGTGGCAAACGGCTCCTTCCACTGCAGTCATCCCAGCCGTGGCTGTGGCCCTGCCCCAAAGCTGGGGGGCACTGAACCCCCATGTCCCAGGCTGCCAGCAGCCAGCAGTGCTGGGGGGATCCAAGGAGTTTTCCCCACGGTGCTGAACTGTTCCCACTCCCAATCCTGGTGCATCCCAAACCAAGGTGCTCCCTTGATTGTCCCCTGCACCCTCAGGTCAATGCTCCCACCTGTCTCCTTCCTGCAGCCCTGTCCTTGGCCACTCTCGCCCTCAAATCTGGATTTGGAGCTCACTCTTCCCCTCCATTCCTGGGAGACCTCCAGCCTTGCATGACCTTCCCTCACACCTTCACTTCTCCTTCCCAGTTCCCCCAGAGCTCAGACAGACCTGCAGCCTCTCACTCCCTGACATCACCGGGGCAGGAGCTTGCACTGCTGCTCACAGCATGGACTTGCCGTGATCTGAGCTGACCCCGCAGCATCTTTTGTCCTTTTCCCATCCACATCTTGCCCAGGATGAAGCACAAGAGCCTTGGCATGGGAGAAGAGCATCCACAGGCCTGGCTTAAGGCAGAATTTAAGAGAAAAAAAAGAAAAAAAAAAGAGGAAAAAGAGGAAAAAGAGAAAAAACCCCAAAGTCCATAGAGAAGAAAATAAGCTGGGACTGCTCAGGGGTTGTACAGACCTGAGTGGGTGGAAAGAGGGGGATCAGGCTGGATTCAGGTCAGCTGGGAAGATGGGATGGGACAAGAGAGACTTGCAGAAGGGAGAGGCTGAGATGGAGTGTGGGGAATAGGGGGATCCACAGGAGATGTTCCTGCCCCGGGCTGCACTTGGGGGTCCCAAGGGACCCTGTCCCAGGGCATGGAGCCCATGCTGCTGGGGCCAGGGAGAACAGCAAAACCCTCAGTCCCAAACAGCTGAACCATGAGACTGAGCCCCTGTGCTCCCCAAAACGTGTCCTGTACCCCGTGCTCCAGAGCTCCTGGGGCCATGGCTGATTCTCCCCAGAGCCCCGTGCCAGGGAGCAGCTGGCTGCAAACACTCCCTGCTCCTCTGCACAGCCTGGGGGGGCAATAACCTGCTTTTGGGGGGCTCCCTTTGAGGTCTCAGCTCAGGGGGATCTGGGGGTGACAGAGGAACCCACAGCCTATGTCCATCATCCTCTATGGGATTAACACCCTGAGAAGGGATGAGCTGCATGGGCAGAGGGAGATGAGACTCCCCTTGCTGCAGACAAGGTGCTGAGCAGGTGGGGGACAGAGGGACAGCAGGGACAGGGGTTTGTCATTGCTCCCACAAAGCACATCCCAGGCAGGTGCCTAAACCAGGTTCGTGTCCTGGAGATGCCCCCGGTGACTCTGTAGCTGCCCCATGAACAGCCCTGGTCTGTCCCTGCCCATAATGGAGCATTTCTGAGTCAGGAGAAGCAAACCCTGGGCACACCTGGGGGGTCCCACTGAGCTGCCAAACACAGCTCTGATCCCCTCCTGACCTGCAGAGCTGGTCTTAAATCATCGCGGGAAGGCTGGTAAAAGCCTCAGTGCCTTCAAGCATGAAATACAAAGCACTCACCACCCCCTTTCAGCCTCTTCCCTGAGTGCCCGGCTCACCGCATGAAACCTTTTATATCCCCCCTCCCCGTTTCCCCCATCAGCCCGGAGAGCGCCGGCGCGCCGCCAGCAGCACAATCCCAAATTGCTCCCTTTATTAGGGAAAAAGAAAAAAAAAGGAAGAAAACCGGGGCTTCGATTTCCTTTCTCACCTCTGAAATGGCCTGGGGGGTTGAGGAGGGGGGTGGGAGGCCAAAATCACCCCAACACTGACCCCAAACCCAAACACACCAAACCCAAACACACCAAAGGGTTTGATTTTAACGGGAAGGGATGGGGAAGGCATTTTGCAAGGAGGGAGGGTGTGACTGCAGATGAACGATGGGGACGTGGAGAGACCCCAGTTGGTGGATCAGCCTCTGGCAGGGCTGGTACCCACCGGGCAGCAGGAGGGCCGATGGACCCCGGTGATGCTCCCGGGGCAGGGACTGGATGGGGATGCACAATCCCACCGCACTCCCATGGGGGTGGAGGTAGGCAGGGGTGCCTCGGGGTGCCGGCGAGCATCCTCCCTGCAGCCCGGAGGTGGGGAGGGCTCCGTGGGGCGATGGCCCGGCGGGCAGATGGGGCTGCGGGGCTGTCCCCGGCAGCCGGGGGAGGGTGCAGATGGCGCGGGGTGGGTCCTGTCACGCTGCCATCAATCAGCGCCAGCTCCTCCGAGCGCGGCAGCGTCTCCGGGGTGTAAATCAGACCTGAACGAGGCTGAGGGTTTCTCTGCAAGATCTGGCCTCGCTGTTGGCGTTCGCTGCTCCGGTGACAGCGTCGCGACGGGGAGACCTTGTGTCCCCGCCGGGCCGGCAAAGGGCGCTCGGGGACGTCTGCAGAGGATGCTGAACGTGCCACCTCTTGCTGTGGGGGAAAACAGCCCAGGGGAGCATGAACGGCAGCTCCTGGCAGCCTGAGCTCCTGCTCAGCCGTGTTTCTCCTGCTTCCCACCCTCCCATGTCCTGCTGATGGAGCTCCGGCCGAGCAGGAGTCTCCCCACCCGCCGGGGCCGTGCTGGTGTTTGTAGGGGACAATCAGGCACCCACTGACCCCGCACTGCACCCGCTGGTGTTTGTAGGGGACAATCAGGCACCCACTGACCCCGCACTGCACCCGCTCCCTTCCCACTCTGTGCAACACCACGACTGGCCCCCAAGCTGCCCCAAGGAGAGACTGGGATGGGGACAGGGGCTCTCTGGGGAGCCTTTGGGTGTCCAGAGGCTGTTTGGTCTCTGCAAGGGACCTGTCACCTTGTCCCCATCCTGCCTGGGACAGGACAGGGCATGTGTCTGGGGGAGGTTTCAATCCCCTCCTCCCCATCTTCCTCAGCATCCTCTGGGTGTGGTGCAGCCCAAGGTAGCACAGCATCCTTCCCACGTGCTTTATTCTCCCTCCTAGTGCTGTAGGTTCCCAGCCAGGCTGGTGCTGCTGAATTGTTTCATCTCTTTCCAAAATTT
Organism: Cyanoderma ruficeps; assembly: GCA_008694505.1. NCBI lineage: Eukaryota > Metazoa > Chordata > Aves > Passeriformes > Timaliidae > Cyanoderma > Cyanoderma ruficeps. The sequence goes on from VZDJ01000224.1 coordinate 1,778,826, forward strand.
GCCCCCCTGGGAGCCTGCCCAGCCCTCAGACTGTGCCATGCAGCCCTCAAATGGTGCCATGCAGCCCTCAGACTGTGCCATGCAGGCATCCCCGTGCTGTGCCTGGCCTGGGCATTGCTGGCAATCCGGAGGCACCACTCTGCCATCAGGGTTTGCTCTGCAGGGTTTCACTTTCCTGCCCTGGGTTTCTCCCATCCCCCCCAGCTCCCTCCATCCAAAGCTGGGGCACATTCCCTGCTCCCGACAAAAGGCGGCTGGATCTGTTCCTTCCCTTCAGCGGTGGGGGGGAGAGCGGGTGAAGCTCCCTGCCTGCCTCATGTGAGCATCTTTCATCCCTGCAACGAACGTGCTCACATTTAAGGAGTAATTACTGCGTGACTCAGCCGTTCTGGCAAACACCCGATGGCTCCGTCCCCGTGCGCTCCCGTTCCTCCTGCAGCTCCCCCCGCCCTGTGGATGTGAGCTCGGGGCATCCCCAGCAGCAGCCTTCGGGGGAAGCAGGGTGGGGGATGCAGCGCATCGTGTCCCTTACGAGACGTTCAACCCCTGGGGGCAGCGATGCTGTGCGAGGGGCTGTGCTCCAGCATCCCCCCGGCACATCCCGGGCTGGGGCCGCCAGCGAGCGCCCGGGAGCAGGGGAGGGCTGGGCCGCTGCGATTATTCAATCTGGAGCAACCCTGACCTGCTGACAAAGGCAAAGTTATTTTTAAAAAACAACCACTCAGCGAAATTCGCCTCCGCCGTGTTCGTCCTGCTGCTGCTGCTGCCCGCCGGGGAGAGATGGTCCCGGGAAATGCTGTTCTGGGATGCCTGCAATGGGCTGGGAGCCTGGGCCCTGCTCCACATCCTCCAGGCTCTGTCCCCGGGCCTCGCTGGCTTTTTTTGGGCTGTCAAATCTTCCACAGAGCCACGGGAGCATGGCAACCTGCTTCCCAGCGCTATTTGCAGCCCCACGTGCATGGTGAGCACAGGGCACCCTGCCTGCCCCCCCCGGGGCTCCCCACAGCATCTCCCTGCTCCCTCCACAAGCAGCAGGATGGGTTCTGAATGGCCCAGGGACGTTTTTATGTCAGGGTGGTGCTCCCTGCAGCAATGGCCGTGGTGCAGGGACCAGAGCAGCGTGGCAGTGGAATCACCAGGTCCGTGCCTTTGCGCAGGGTGGGGGCGTGGGGCTCCCCCATCCTCACCACCCTCTGCTCAGCCTGTGGGTCAGGACCAGCCTCGGCCCGTGCTGGGGGTTTGCCCTCTCCATGCCAAGGCTGGTTGGCATCGGGAAGGGATGCAGCCAGAGGAGGGCTTGCTGTTTGCAAGGGAAGAGCTGGACCTGCTCCAAATTTCCAGGGTGAGAAAATGGCCCCAAGTCACGCTCCAGCTCCAAACAAATGCTCGGCTCCAGGGGCTGGGGATGATTCACCCGGATGAGACCTCGCTGCTCCCACCTTGCAGCCGCCCCCTTTCCATCTGAGAGCACTGAGAGAGGGTTAATTCCCAATTAAGGGGGGGATGGCTCCGAGATCGCCTGGCTGTTGCCCAGGGCGGTGATCCCAGCCCCACTCGCCTTCACTCCCCCGAGGTGGCCGCGCTGCCCGGGAGCCCTCCTTCCCTTTTATTGCCACGAGGTGAATTAATACCCATTTCCTGAAGCTTTTATGGTTTCCTCCCAAATGGCTCTTACATCAGGGGCATATTGGGTTACAGCAAATACCAGCAGCAAGGAATGAGCCCAGGCTCTGCTGTTCCTAAATCTGTCGGTGCATTTGGGGACCACCAGCCTCCGGTCCCTTTCCCCTCAGCCACTCCCTCCCCCAGAGCCGGGTGGATGCTCCCAGCAACAAATGACTCCCTTGAGGTGTTGGGAAACAAGGAGGACTCTTGTGAAGCTCCATGTGAGGAGCACAGGGCTGGCTGGGCTCCTGGGGGTGGGGATTTGGGGGTGGCCCCTGGTTTCGGGCTGGTTTCGGGGTGCCTGGTGTGGCTGCTGAGGCTCCTGTCTCTGTCTCGCTCCGAACGCACGCACACCTCTTGGGCTGGTTACTGTAGAAACGAAATTAGCACGGGGAGGGAATGCAATCCCAGAGCTAATTAAGGTAATTACAGCTTCACACCAGCTGCTCACGAGGTCCAAGGACCTTCTGTAACTTGTGGAGGGGATCAGGCGCTCCGGGGGACTTTGAATTCTAATTTCCCGGGGATCACGCGGCTTCCGTGGTGGCACTTGTGTCACTTGCCAGCGTGACATTGAGCTGGGGGGGATGCACGGTGCCAGATGTGCCTCCCAGATGTGCTGGCCCCATTGCAGCAGTGGGTTTCAGGCTGTGATTGGGGCCTGGGGCGTGTTTGGGGTCCCTGGGGAGCTGCTTTGAAGGGGGGTCAGTGCTGGGGGCTGGCAGGAGGAGCTCCATGAGCCCAGGGCATCCTGCTAGAGGTTGTACTTTACAGATGTGTCACTTTGGTTCTTCAGCTGGGGACGTGCTGACCTGGCAGGGAGGGAAACTAAAGCCGGCTTGGGGTCCCCCTCCATCCCACAGGGACTGGCTGGCTGGGGCCAAAGGCTGCAGGATGGGGACAGGCAGCAGGGAGGTGGCAGAACCTGCAGCTGGGGGGTGTCAGGAGTGTTTGTGGGGGGTACTGGAAAATGAAACTTCTGCCCCAGGCTCGGATGAACCCACTGGGACCAGTCAGACACACTGGGGTGAATGACCATGGGGTCTGGCACAGGATCAGCCATCCAGGGGGGCAGGAGCATCCCCACATCTCCCCCAGCCTCCTTTCAGCTGGCCAAACGTTACCACCTAGCGGGTGCCTTCCCAAAACCCACAGGTTTTTGGAGCTGATTCCTGGCGCCGGTCGAGACCGGAGCCAGGAGAACGCGGCCAAACGCGTTTGTTGCCGGGCTGAAAGTGCCCGGTGGCCGCGGCTGTGGCGAGGGGCCGGGGCGGCGGGGGCTCGGCTGCCCGGGGACCCGGCAGGCTGGAGCGCAGCCAGCGCTGGGGACAGAAGGGCCGAGTGCCGCGGTTTGTCAGCGGCAGCAGCGCCGGGAGCGGGCGGTGATTCACCGCTTCCCAGCAGCTGATATTTATTACTCAGCCTCGCTACGGGGCCGACTCGAAATGTGGTACAGGAGGGGGAACAAACACGGAGCAGGGGGCGGCAGCGTCGCCCGTGAAACCTGATGGGTTTCCCCATCCTCCCCCTCCCGCTGCTCTCTCCGGCTGGTGGATTTTGATGGAGGAAAATAAACGCTCACAAAAATCACTCTCTCTCTCTCTCTCCCGGCTTGTCCCCGTTTGCCCTGTGCTTTGGCAGCTCCGCCGGGGTGGGCTGGGACGTGGCGGGAATGGGAGCGAGGAGGGAGGGACGGCAGGAAGGGGCTCCCCTGGGACGCTTGGCCCCAGCAGGGTGATGAGACTGGACTGGGACCCTCTTCCCGGATGGGACCCCCCCTCCTGCAGCCTGTTCTCTGTTGATTTGGAGAAAGCCAGTCACCATGTGGGACTGCCCGAGGTATGCAGGCATGAGACCTGCCCAGGTCAGTCCACGGATGGGAGGCAGGAATGGGGTCCCTTGGGATGGAGAGGTGGGAGAGAAGGGGGCAGATCCCCCAGCTGGTCCCCAGAACTCATCCCACGCCCTGAGGAGGGTGGTGTGGGGAGAGAGGGGCAGTTTGGGTCTGGGGCAGGATCCAATGGAAGAAGATGGATCCATGGCAGCAGGATGGATCCACACAGCAGAATAGATCCACACAGCAGAGTGGATCCATGGCAGCAGGGTGGATCCACACAGCAGAGTGGATCCATGGTAGCAGGATGGATCCATACAGAAGGATGAATCCACACAGCAGAGTGGATCCATAGCAGCAGGATGAATCCACACAGCAGAGTGGATCCACGGCAGCAGGGTGGATCTGGTGCAAAGGGAAGGAGCCAAAGCAGAAGGATGCAGCTGCTGCGAGGGGACAGATCCAGCACAGGGGGATGGATCAGATGCGGGCGGCTGGTTCTGCTGCAGGGGATGGAGCTGCTGCAAAGGGACGAGTCTGATGCAGAGGGATGTGACTCAGAGTGACACGAGTGCAGGGCTTTGTGTGTCTCCCTCCCCAGCCCTGCCATCAGCCCCGGCTGATCCCCTCTCCCACCCCAGCAAACGGGTTCATCACCTCCCCTTGCCTCTCCAGCAGAGCCCCACCTGTGCCTCAGTTTCCCTGTGCAGCCAAGGGGCAGAGGCTGCTCCGTCCCGTTTCCCCGTGTGCCTCCATGCGTCCATCCACCCCTGCAGCGGCACGGCGAGGACGGGCGGGGGCTCCGACCGACCTCCTCCCGCAGCAACCGGGAAGGGCCGGTGCGAGCTTCCCCCCGGGTTATTTATCACCAGCTCCAAGTGCCGGTGTGCGGCGGCAGCTCCCGGGGATATTTTTAGCCCGCTGCAGGGAATCACGGCGGCTGGGGCTCGGGAGCAGCAGGGGGGAGGCAGAGCGGGAGAGGTGCCGCAGCACGGAGCCCTGCCAGCATTCCTGCTCTGAAAACCCTTGCCAGGGAGGAACCCCTCTCCAGGATGTCTGCGGGGTCACGCCCGGGCTTGGCACCGTCACCTCCCTTCACTGCCTGCTGGGACCCGGGGGACCAGGTCCCTGTGACACCCAACAAGAGGGGGCTGAGGCCGGGCTGGGGCACGCACCGAGGAGCCGAGGGCGGCTGCAGCACAGGAGCGGTGCAGGCTGCTGCTGTCTGCTCGAGACAGGAAGACATTAGAGAGCAGCACTGTCTGCATCCCTAATCGGCCTCGCTCCGCCGCTGCCGCCCCTCCCGCTCCCCCTCCCAGCGCTGCGCCGCGGGCTGCGGGAGAGCCGGGCCAGGGACCCCCGGGACACCGGGCCAGGGACCCCCGGGTGCTCCATCCCTGCGGTGGGTGCTGCTGCCGGCACCCTGTCCCCGTGGGTGGGTGCTCTGCAGCACCCGTATGGCACTGCCACAGACACCCGTGTGCACATGGACACACACACACCCCCCGTGTGCACATGGACACACACACACACCGTGTGCACTTGGACACACACACACACACACCCCCGTGTGCACATGGACACACAGACACACACACACACACCCCCCTGTGTGCACACGGACACACACACACACCCCCCTGTATGCACATGGACACACACACGTGTGCATTGCTGGCAGCCAGAGCACCCACCGTGAGCTCTGGGCTCACCCACCCAGGCCTTGCTGAGCGGGGAGGGACCCCTTGTGCCAGCCCCACCCATGTCCTGTGACCCTCTTAGCCCCAGTGCCAACAAGAATCCCCGTTTCCCACACCCCAAAGCCCATTACAGCCTACAGCAGCTGCAGAGCACTGGGTGGCTGCTTCCCAGACACCCCAGGATCTGGGTACAGGAGGATGTGGGCATGCAGGAACAGGGCTGGGCACCCCAGGCTGCCGGGCTGGGCACCCAGGGTGCAGGGCTCAGCATCCAGGACCAGAGCTGGGCACCCCAGGATGCAAGGCAGGATTCCCAGGACCAGGGGCAGACAGCCTGGGGACAGGGACAGACAGACACTCACCCCTGGCAGGGCCAGCGGGGCATGGGGCTGATGTGTGAGGCACCGCCCTCGTGTTCCAGGCAGTTTCCCAGTTTATTTTCTCCCCTATTAGATTCCAGCTGGCAGGATGGTTCCTATAAATATACATAAGGGCTCATTTACATGACGGTTTATTCGGGAGCAAATTCCACAGCTGCCTGGCAGACGCTGCTGCAGTGGGTGAGAGTCCTGCCGAAACCAACCCTGCCTCAGTTTCCCCATCTGCAACCCAGGCAACAGGGAATGGTTTTCCCCACATTTTTGACAATCCGTTCCTGGAGAACCCAGGGTGTTATTATCAAGGCTATTTATGGCCCGCTAAATGTGTTATTAATATGATTATTTTCCGTCTGGCAAGGGGTAATTGCCCTGCGTGGGGACGACACCAGCGTGTGTGAGGTGCTGTGTGGGGACAGTCTCAGCCCTAATCTGCCTCCAGGGAGGGGAAAACTCACCCCAAAACCCCAGGAGGGCCCTGGGATGTGCCTGGTGGGTGCTGGGGGCCCAGGGCAGGACTCAGGGCAGGTGAGGGGCTTTGGTGGCTCCGTGCTCCAACCCTGGAGTCCGGCTCTTGTTTCGATCATGATGATTAGCTGAGTCACAGCTGGGGTGCTGCTAATTAAATGTATTTCTTAATTAACAAGATCACAGAGAAGGCCCGCCAGCCCGGCTTGGCTTTCAATCACGGCTGACAGAGGCAGCTGCGGCCACGGGGCACGGCGGGCCCGGGGTGCGGCATCCCAGCGCTGCCCCGCGGCCACCGCGCTGCCCTCCTGCTCCTCCTGCTCCTCCTGCCGCTCCCGCCAGCCCCAGCAGCGGGAGGATGAGGAGGGCTCAGGGCCAGCATCACCCAGCCCCGGGCTGTCCCACTCGGGGGTGCAGTGAGTGTGTCGGGGCTCAGGGCACAGCCCCTGCTCCTGTCCTGTGACTCAGGGCTGCCTCATCCCTCCCTGCCACCTGAGCCCTGAGCCAGCCTGGCTATTAATTAATATTAATAACTACCCCCTGCAGCTGCTATTCACTGACCTCAAAGCACAACCTGAAGTAACCCCGGTCCAGCTCCCCGATGGGGAAATCTCCACTCCCTACCGGATGGGGAAACTGAGGCATGGGAACTGGGGCAGGAACCGTGCCAGAAGCTTTCCCTGCTCACCCGCAGAGCCTGGGAGATGGGGAAGCAAAACTCCAGGGACTCCCCCCAGCTCCACGGCGATGCAAGGACGGGTGAGCCAGAGTGGGTGGAGAGGGTTTTCCTAGCTGGGAAAAAAAATGGGAAAAAAAAAAAAAAGAAGAGAAAGGACAATAAATAACCAAATAAACAAATAAATAAGCCCATTGTGCCCCCCGTGCTGAGCTCTGCCCCATGGCAAGGGGCTGCGTGTCCCTGGGAAGCGGAGGCTGAGCTCCCCGAGCGGATCTCCCGTGTCCTCGCCCGTCGCCGCGGGCGGGAGTCGGAGCTGGGGCTTCTCCCGGTTTTTTGGCAGTCTGGTCATGTCCTGCCGGCACAGCAGCACGACTGAGTCACGTTCCAGCGGCAGCAGTGACTCACGGCCACCCCAGCCTCCCGGGGAGCAGCCGGCACATTGCAGAGATTCCTGGATGGAGGAAGGAAAATAAAATTAAATAATAACAACTGCCAGCTTCCCCTCCACCACCTCCGCCCCTTCTTCCTTCCCCCAACCTCCTGCAACACAGGCGCAAACAGCAAATTCCTGCGCCACCGGGAAACACCTCCCGCCTCGCCAGACGCTGGGATGCACGACCTGCTTCCCAACCGCACGAAATGTCCTTTTTCGGCACCTGCGGGGGCCACCGGAAAGCAGATGGAAGCTTCCCCCCCCCCCCNGCATGGGGACACCCCCACAGCGAGGTCCTGTCCGTGCATTGCAAAAATGGGGTGCAGCTGGGTGGATCCCGGGATCCCCCTCCTGGTCTGAGTTGTTCCCTGAGGGACTTGGGGGGGTGAAGAGCAGGATGGGGTACCCCAGTCCAAAGGTTACACAATCCTGGCTGTGGGTTGTTGGTTTGTTTGGTTGTTTTTGTTTTTTTTTGGGGGGGGTTGGATATCACAAATATTTGACATCATTTAGCATCATCTCACATCCTTAAACCCCCGAATGCAGGGGGTGTCCCCAGATCAGGGGACACGGGGGAACCCCCAGCCCTGGCACGGCGGGGAGCGATGCCCCGGGGCAGGGCTCTGCTGTGGCTGCCTCCGAACTCAATTTATTTGTTATTTAAAGCGCTTGGCGGGAGCAGCGGGAGCCCCGGTGGGCTGCAGAGGCTGCACGGTGGGAGAGGCTGAGCTGCCGCAGCTCCGGCACCGCGGCACTGCGGCGAGAGCTGCCCAAAATCCCTCAGCGAGGGGGAAATGCCCAAAATCCCTCAGCGAGGGGGGAAATGCCCAAAAATCCTTCAGCGAGGGGGGAGCTTCCCCACTGCCCCACAGTTGAGGGGTGTGCTACCCAAAATCTCCCAGTGAGGGAAGTGCTGCCCCAAGAGCCCCACAGCAAGAGTTGTCCTGTCCAGCTCTCCCTGTCTCACATCCCACAGTGAGGGATGTGCTGTCCCCGAGCAGAGCAGGGGCTCTGTGGGTCACAGCCCCTCCAGGGAATGCCCCTATGGAACTCAACACCTACAAGCAAGAGCCCCCACTGTGTGGGGCTGGCCCCTATGGAGCCCAGCACCCACAGAACCAAAGCCCGGGGGTTAAAGAGCAAACCTTCCTACCCCAGCAGAGCAGCCCCTAAAGAACAGTCCCTAGAGAGCACAAAACCCATGCAGAGGGACCTGCAATTAGTGAGCAAGGACTATGAGCAAGAGAATATGCCCAGTGGAACAGTCCCCAAAGAAGGGGAGAGCCAACCATGCAGAGAGCCCCCCTACAGAGCCTGTCCCTATGGATCAGGAGTCCAGACCCCACAAACCAGCTCCCAGAGCAGCCCTGCAGGCTGGGCCTGTGGGGTTCTGTGGGCCCACATGGTTCCCATCCCACTCCACACCTGGAGGGGAGCCAGCCCAGGCCCTGCTGAGCTCCTTCCTGGGGGAGATTGCACCGCACAGAGCCCTGCAAGGGGGAGCACAGCTGTGCCCCTGCCAGCCCCTCTGCTCCCTCATGCCCTTGAACCTCTCCACAAGCCCGTCCCGCAGCATGGATGGAGGTGTGGGATCCTGCTGGGGTTTGGGATCACCACGGGAGGGTGGAGCAGTGGAGCCTGTGCAAGGCAGCACCTGCAGGCACACTGGTTCCCCCGGGCCCAGGCTGGGTGCTCTCTGTGATGGGTGTCCCGGGCCCAGCGCAGGCACTGCGGGTTTCACAGCGTATTTTGGTCAGTGCTTACGAGAAGAGGCGTGGTGGGGCCCGCGGGGGGGATGCCAGTAAATGGCCTGTGAGCCTTCCCCATTCTCGAGAATAGGAAACTGTGACTTCTGCATGGGGGTTTCACTTTCTGCTCTGGAGGCGAGAGGCCAAACTGCTCTGCTTGACCACTGCTGAGGCACTGCCCGGGGACTGAGACAGGATGGGCAGAGAAAATTCATCAGAGTATTCTTTGCATGTGTAGAATTCTTTAATTTTTTAAAAATTATTTTAAATTTTTTTTTGTAGGAAAGCAGAGTTTGGGAATCATGCAAACCCCTTAACGTTCAGTCTCCCACCCTCCTGTTTTGGGATGCTCAGGGCAGTGATGCTGTCTCCCTGTTCTTTGAGGGTGACACGATGCCAAAGCCACGGCAGTGACCTGCTCTAGTGCCCTGCCACCACCTCCATCCCTGGGCCACCTCCGCTCTGTGGCAGCCCCTTCCCCAGGCACTCATGGGTGCTGCAGTGGTCCCGAGGGTGCTGGGGGTCAGCAGAGAGGAGAGCAGGAGCTGGTAAAAATAGCCCCAGGTGCCCTTTGCCCCGGGAGCGATTCCTCACTGGGTAAACAGGAAATCTATTCTTAGGCCATTCACGAGCCGAGGGCTGAGGGCAGCTCCCTGCTCGGGGGTTGTTTTGTTCCTTGCTGACACAGGGGTGACGCCGAGGTGGAAGGGCCACCACGCAGAACCTTCCAGCCCCGCGGGCTTCCCCTTGCTCACTCCTTCCTCCCAGCAGCACCCTGCGCTCCCCGGCTTTTCCAGGGTTGCTGGGGATTCCCCTTCCCACGGGGTGATGGTGGGAAGTGAGGGCTGTTTTGGGGTGTCTCTGGAAAGCCCTGTGATGCTGGCAGGTGGGGGCTGTTTTGGGGTGTCTCTGGAAAGCCCTGTGATGCTGGGAGGTGGGGGCTGTTTTGGGGGGTCTCTGGAAAGCCCTGTTTGTGCTGTTTGCATCTGGGCTCAGCCCCGTGCTCGGTGGCACTCTGAGGGGCAACTGCTTCAGCAGAGCTCTCGCCCTGACATCCAGCTCCTCTCCCCCTTCCTTGACGGGATCTCTTAAATTGGAGGAGATAAAGTCACCACAGTTTGCCCTTTCCCAGGATGAGCTGAGTGGCTGAGAGAGGACATTGCTCACAGCTTTTTCATGTCTCCCAGAGCCCCCCAGAGTGGTGACAGCTGTGGTTCATCTTTACCCTCTCATCCTTTCCCCAGGTGTTGTTCCCATCTGCAGTATCCTGCTCCACCTCCCTTCCCAGTTTGCAGGGATCTGTTCAGCCTGTGACACCCCTGGGCTCTGCCCACGGTGCTGTGCTGGAGCTGCTGCATGGTCCAGGCCCAGGCAGCAAGCCCGGCCTGCCAGGGGTCGTGGGCTCCTCCAGCTCTGTGCACGAGGCCCCTGGCAGGCTCAGAACTGGCAACTTCTGCCTGGGCAACATTCTAGGAGAGCTAAAGAGGATGCAGAGAGGAAACTGTGGGGCTGCAGCCTAAAGCACTGACGGAAATGAACAGGGGTGCTCGTTATGCTGATGATGGAGAAGGAGATCCCCCGTGTCTCCCCTGCATCACAGCACCACCTGTGTGGACACCACCTTGTCCCAGACTTGCTCCCCAGGAAATATGTAACTGAGGGATGTACAAGGCTGGAAGTGCAGGGAAAGTCTGGGACAGGCAGGAGTGTGGGCTGGCTCAGTGAGGCAGGTGAGGGCTGTCTGTGGTTAAGGGGTACCCCCACACCATGGGACTGCAATGTGAGGCAAGGAATGGTGACAAGCTGGAAAAGGGACATCCTGAATCAGCACTGAGGTCCCTGCGCTGTGAGGCTGAGCTACAAGCTGGGTCACTGACATACTTGTGCCATATACGGCCACGGGGACAGTCCCACGGGGCTCTCTGGAAAATACACGCGCAAACAAGGCAGCGTGGAGCGCAGGGAGGGCTCCAGGCGGGATTTATCTCGGCAGTCCCAGTCCCGCACACTCTCCCGGCCCCGCACACTCTCCCGGTCCCGCACGCTCTCCCGGTCCCGCACGCTCTCCCGGCCCCGCACACTCTCCCGGTCCCGCACACTCTCCCGGCCCCGCACGCTCTCCCGGTCCCGCACGCTCTCCCGGCCCCGCACGCTCTCCCGGCCCCGCACGCTCTCCCGGTCCCGCACGCTCTCCCGGCCCCGCACGCTCTCCCGGCCCCGCACACTCTCCCGGTCCCGCACGCTCTCCCGGCCCCGCACGCTCTCCCGGCCCCGCACACTCTCCCGGTCCCGCACGCTCTCCCGGCCCCGCACGCTCTCCCGGCCCCGCACACTCTCCCGGTCCCGCACGCTCTCCCGGCCCCGCACGCTCTCCCGGCCCCGCACACTCTCCCGGTCCCGCACGCTCTCCCGGCCCCGCACGCTCTCCCGGCCCCGCACACTCTCCCGGTCCCGCACGCTCTCCCGGCCCCGCACGCTCTCCCGGCCCCGCACACTCTCCCGGTCCCGCACGCTCTCCCGGCCCCGCACGCTCTCCCGGCCCCGCACACTCTCCCGGTCCCGCACGCTCTCCCGGCCCCGCACGCTCTCCCGGCCCCGCACACTCTCCCGGCCCCGCACGCTCTCCCGGTCCCGCACGCTCTCCCGGCCCCGCACACTCTCCCGGTCCCGCACACTCTCCCGGCCCTGCACACTCTCCCGGTCCCGCACGCTCTCCCGGCCCCGCACGCTCTCCCGGCCCCGCACACTCCGCCGACCGCGGCGTCCCCAGCCCAGCGCACGGACGGGGCGGTGCTGCCCCCGCGTGGCCGCGGGCGGCACCGCACAGCGCCCGGGGCCGGGCTCCGCGAGGCGCGGGCTCCCCAAAATCCCCCAAATCCCCAAAATCCCCCGCTCCCTCCACTCCCAGCGCCTCCGGAGAGGGAGGAGGGAGGGAAAGGGGATTCAGCTTGTCCGTGTGGTGGCAAACGTGTCCCCATCTTTCCCCTTTCACGATGGAAAACCAGGATGCAGAGATGTCGGGGGTTTGCCCAAAGCCAGCGGTGAGAGCAGACAGGGAGAGGTGTGACCCACCCAGGCAGCGCAGGGGGTGGGAATGGCCTCATTCTGCTTCATCACAGGGGCCTGCATCCTCCTCCTCCTCCTCTGGGTGTGTGATCCCCGCGGCAGAGCGCGCCATGGCCTTCATCCAGCGTTGTTTCAGCTCCTCAGTGTCGGCCATGAATGTGAACACCTGCCGCGACTGCACCAGCTGGAAGAGGTGCCGGGACTCGCTCTGGGGCATGTCCCGCACCTGGTAGCCCAGCAGGGGGATGGAGGTGTGGGCTCGGACGTCCTGCCAAGAAGAGAGACGGTGGGAGGCAGGGGATGGGCACAGCAGGATGTCCCCTGGGCACAGCAGGATGTCCCCTGGGGGTGGATTCGAGCCGAGCCTCACCTGAGGGGCTGCATAGATGTACAGCACGAGGGGATCGTCCTGGGGGATCACGAACCAGCCCCGTGTGCCCCCCTTGCCGTTCTTGTCCAGCAGCTGCAGGGAACTGCAGAGCAAACTCCTGCTTGATACCTCCGCAGCTCCTTTCTGCCAAAAAAACCCAACAAATCCCTCAATACCCAGTGCAGATGGTAGAAAGGGCACTGAGCTGAGATAGTTTCCTGGGGAATTCCCTGCCCACTCCAGAAAACCCCCCAAAGCGGGGGATGTCCTGGCTGTGATGGTGCTGCTGACATCCTGTGGTGAAGGCAGCCCTGGGTGCTTGGTCCCACGGCTTGGGGCACGAGCGAGGGAGCTGCACCTCTGCATGCAACACATGCACCTTCTGACTGCGGCGGGAGTGACTCCCACCCCTCCTGCTGCGGCTGCAGGGCCAGGCGGGGACAGCGAGGCTGGAGACCAGCGAGGGTGGCAGCGCTCAAAGGGCACGGGGAGGGCGGGCAGGGAGGGGCGGATGTCACCTCCAGGATCCCTTTGTGCTTCCCCTCGCGGTCCTCCAGCACCGTGTGGCCGGTGAGGAAGATGAAACACTCCTGGCAGACGCGGTTCAGGCGGTTCCCATCGTACTGCAGCTCGGCCTTGTAGTCGGAGCAGCGAGCACAAACCACCTGCAGCCACCAGACGGGGACACTGGTGACACTGGGGCAGGGCTAGGGGACCCAGGGACAGCTCCATGAGGAGCTGAGGGGCAGGAGCAGCCCTAAGCCTAGGAAAGGGGTACCGGGGGTAGGGAGAGGCCAGGAGGGAGGGAGGGAAGGGGGCACTCACATATCCACAGGCTCGGCAGTGGTGCCTCCGGCGGGTGATGGCGTTGAAGGGCTCCTTGCAGCGCATGCACATGGTCACCAGATTGTCCCGCACCCACTGCGGGGCCCGGCGGCCCAGCTCCTCTGTCTGGGGGTGGGACACCATAGTCTGGGTGGTACCAGCTCCTCTGTCCTCACCCCTTCCTCTCCACAGCCTCCCCCCAGGTCGGTTTAGCTTGGGAAACTGAGGCACAGCAAGGTGTGTTCTCTCCAGCAGCTGGAGGCAGGCGGGGCACAGGGAGAGCAGGAGGGTTACCTTCAGTGCAGGGGTGTCTGTCTCTAGTCCATGGACTGCTGTCTTAAAAGTCTCACTCCTCTTCTCCTTCCTGTCAATGGCATCTTGGAAGGCCTAGAGGGGAAGGCAGGGCTGGAGGGGCACTGGGGGTGCCCTGACCCCGGGCATCCAGCTGGGATGGGGGGGCTGAGCCCCCTCTCCCAGCACTCAGTGTTACCTTGATCCAGGCATCCATCTCCTCCTCAGACCTGGGTACAAAAAGGAGGTGGATGAGCTGTTGTCCCTCCTCCCTGAGGGTCTGCATGATGTCACCCCTCCCCTTACCTGGCTTGGAGCTCCAGCGTCCGCTGCTTTCCCGAGACCAGGAAGGTGTGAGGGAACTCAGTGTCCTTCAGCTCCCGCACCTGTGGGACACCAGAGGAAGGATGTGGAGCTGAACCCACTTCCAGCACACCTGGACCTTTCTCCATGACGTGGGACACAGGGATGTCCCTCAGGTACAAGCCCTTCAGCCCCTCAGATCCCACACATGCACAAGGTTTCACTGGCATTTCCCAGGATCAGAGTATCAACCCCACTCATGAAGCCACCCCTGGCTTCAGATCCTCCCTTCCTCCTCAGCAAGTTCAGGCAGCAGCTGCACTCTAGAGCAGAGGCTTTTGGAGGAGTCAGGAGCTGGGGGGAGCACAAAGACAAGGTGCCTGTCTGACCTTCATGCCCTCCACATCCATGCGGAGATGGACCTGGAACTCGGAGCCCACCTGGATGACCTTGGGCACGCAGTACAGCAGCATGTTGTTGAACTGGGAGGGGAGAAGAGGGTGGGTTGGAGCCCAGCACAGCCTGCTCCAACCTGTGGGCTTCCCTGGGCTCTGGGGTCCTTCACTCCCCATGGCTGAGTTGGTCCTTGGGAAGAATCCCACCTAAAACTGGACTGTTCCTGCCTCAGCCCCCTCCCACCCTGCAAAGGGGAAGCCTCTCCCAGGGCTGCCATGCCCAGGGATCAGCAGATTCCTGACTGTGTCCAGCACAGGGTGTCCTGCACTGAGTGGGGTCAACGCACCCTCCCCCAGCTCTGAATTCATCCCCTCTGTGTCAGGGTGACCCAGCAACACCCTGGCCAGGCCGTGCTGCCCCTCTCCCCACTCCCATATCATCTGCTCCCTCTCCTTGCCCCAGGCATCCCAGCTCCCACCAGGAACAGGTACTTCTCCGATGTGCTGTTGTTGCGGGTGGAGATTTTTTGGATTGGCCCCTCCTTGATCAGCTCGTTGGAGGGATCCACGATGTCATCCTCGAGGCCCAGCCTCTGGTAGACCACCCAGAGGTTCTGCAGCCGTTCCTGGGGGAGGCAGAGGGACCTGGCTTTGTGGGGTGCTGAGCAGCCACAACCTTATCACCGTTGGCTCCCCTCCATGCCCACCTCCCAGCCCGTTGCTGAGTACTGGGAGAGGTGGCACAGCTCTCTCAGCCCAGCCTGGTCTTTGGGAGCAGCTCCCAGCCTGGTCCAGCTGGCCACATCCCAGCTGATCCCACAGATGTGACTTCCCCAGGCTTGGGGTGCTGTGGTTGGCCGTTAAGAGCAGGGTGTAAACTCCAGAGCTGAACCCACAGGGCTCTTGTCCCCTTCAGGAGGACTGTGCTGTGAGCTGCAACGCATTTCCAGCTGGGACAGGGCCTCACCATCTCAGCAATAGCTGCATTGGAGTGCTTGGCCACCATAAAAATCATCTCCAGGGCCTCTGCAATGAGAACAGACAGGCTGAAGGTGAAACGCCTGCTCTGGAGCTGTGGGAGGAAGCTTCTGGCTCTGTCCCTCATGGACGCATGTGAGTAGCAGCTGCTGCCCTCCTGTGAACAACCCAAGTGGCTCTGAAATGCTGTGCAGGAGGTTTGGGTACAGCTGGACTCCACATGGAGAGGTCTTGAGGGACAGACAGCCCACTCCTCTATCCCTTCATCCCAGCAGGACTGGGAACTGTGTTATCCACAGGGGTCTGAAAGCTCCCCCAGCTGCTACAGGTCTCTTTAGGGGATACTGTGGACACCTGACACATCATCCTTCCCCTCCCCAGCCCCTGAAAAGGCAGATTAATCCCTCTCCCTGCTAGAAAAGGATCAGACTGAGAGGTTTATCCGAGGGCACAGGGCAGCTGGTGAGTGAATCCAGGTATTCTGGTGCCCGTGTACAACCCTGGGGGCTGTTATTTCCCTACAAACCCACCCTGCCCTCCCCACCGTGGAGACCCAGAGCCCTCACTCTCGGCATCGCCCCTGTCGGGGGAGTGGGGCGGGAGTTTCCGGACGTAATCCTTCAGGAGGAGCTCGTAGCGTGGGATCCTCTGCACAGGTTCCAGCATGTGGTGCTGCAGCGTCAGGTTAGCACAGACCTTCCTCTTCTGGGCAGCGACAGCAGGCACGGAGAGAGGAACAGTGACCAAGGCAGCTCCCACCCTCTGTTTCCCTGCTCCCAGGAGATTTGGGAGCTCTGCTGTGATTCCCTCCACCCTGCTCTTACCTGGATGTCAGCAATGAGCTCCTGGAAGGGGGGTGATTTCTCTGACCAGGCAGTGATGAGCTCCACAGCCTTGTCGAAGTTCTTCACGTACTCCCCGTACATCTTGAGGAAGGGTGCGAGCTTCTGGATCACATCCCCAATGCGGGGGTTGCGGTTCCTGCAGAGGGAACCACAGACCAGCAGCTTCCCCAGTCCGTCAGTGAGGGATGAACTGAAGGACCACGGTGGAGGACTGAGGTTCTCCCTGCTGCAACCTGCTACATCCCCACACCACTTCCTGCCCTCCAGAACAGGAATGTCCTCACCTTGCAGCCAGCCTGGGCTGTTCATACCCAGGCACACCCTCAAACCACCTGAGATGTCACCCAACTTTCCATACTCTGAGCTGAGCATTTTGAGGAAGTATTTTCCAGCACGAGACATTGGGAGCAAAACAAGCTGAGCTGTGGTCCTGGTGGGAGCCTAAATTCAGTGCTGCTCCCCCATTCTGGCCAAGCCACCCAGGTGACCTGCCCTCCCCTCCTGCAGCTCACCAATCCTCCATGCGCTTCCGCAGCTCTGGCAGGAAGAACTCAGCATGGAACTGGTAGATGGAGGAGATGTTGGAAAAGATCATTTTCACCACCTCCTCTGGGACCGTCTTCCCCGTTTTGGCTTCTTTCATTAGCTCTGTATAGAATACCTGGAAGAAAGAAGGGTCAAGGAAAAGGGCCAGGGTGATGCTTGAGGATCCCATTCCCTCTCTGAGACTGGCACATCACCCATGAAAGGCCTGACTGTGCAGGAGGGAAATCCCAGGCTCCACGAGGAGAGGGGAATGGAAGGCTTTGCTGGGACAAGAGTGCTTCCCAGAGGTGTGGGGTGTAGAAAAGGCAAAGCCCAGACCCAACCTCTGGCTGTAAAGACCAGTAGCCCACGTGTTTCTCATTTTTACAGCTTCAATCTCTCCCTTGCACTGGTCCCTTCACTCCCCAGTTCACCTGGTCAAGGAGGTGGAGGCGGTTGACATAAGCCTGCTCTGTCTCCAGCAGCTCCAGTGCAATTTTCTTTTCCTCTGGTTCCTGCATGGAGAGCAGGGCTCAGTCTCATGAGATGAGACCCTGAGCCAGCCACCAGCCTCTGGAGCTCACCTGGCTGCCAGGCTCCAGGCCTGGGCCCTGTGGCCTCCTCCAGTCATCCTCCCGGATTTTGTATCGCAGAGAACGGAGGCATTTGAAGCTGAGTCCACGCTGACCTTGCTGATCCTTCTCCTCATTCTCTTTGCTCAGGGAGCGGCTCTGGCTGGCAGGGGATGTTGGAAGCTGTTGGGGCTGGCTGGCTGCCTGCTTGTCCCTCTGGGCAGATTTGCTGTCCCTGCTACAAAGGAATGTGATCAGCTCAGCCATTCCCCCAGCACAGCCCCCAGGCCCAGCTAAAAGCCCCCAAAAGGGACAAGAGCAGCAGCTGCCCAGTGCTGACACTGCTCTGCTCCTGCAGCCCTGCAGTACAAACATCCTCAGCATCCTCCTTGGCACCAAGATCCAGCCTCTCTTCTCCCAGTGCCCCCTGCTGCTGTGCCCAGTCCCTCTCCTGCTCTGGAAAAGCAGGATCCTGTTTATCCCACCCACAGCTCTGGCTTTCTGCCTGCTGCCACCACAGAGAAAAGCAGGGAGAAGCCCGAGAGCCAAGAGCAGGCCATGTGTGGGTGGTTTTGCAGACAGGTTGTTTTTTGGTGGTGTTCCCTCTTCCCTTTTCTGGCAAAGACAAAGAAAGCAGGTCCAGAGCAGGCATGAGGGAGAGGCCAGGCCATGAAGGTGACAGTAAGTGACTTGTCTGCCATCCAAGAGTTGGTCCCTGCAGGAAACTGCTCTGGGCAGAAACTGGAAAGACATCCACTGTTGTCCTGCAGACAGGAGTGGGATGGTTAGGATGGGAAAGACATGAAGAAACTGGACATCAAACTGCAAAACTGAGGATAGGAGGTGACTTGAGGGGCAGAGACTCATCTGAAGAGGAGGTCAGCTCCATCCCATGCTCAGGATGTCTGTGAGCGTCCAGGATGTCTGAGTCCATCCACAGCCATGCACAAATCCCCTCCTGTCCAAGGGGGCTGGCAGAACTCTTCAGAGACAAAGAGGCTTTTTCCATCTCTCCCAGTGCCTCCCAAACCTGTGTCAGCCTAAAGCCACAGCTGAGTCTCAACAGGGAACTTCTCTCTTTCTGTTTACACTCACTTAGGCCAAACCATTGTCTGTTCCAAAATGCTCTGCTCATTCCCAGGTTCCCCAGCTTCCTCTGAAAGCCCCAAGTTACTTTTATTTCCTCTAAATCAAACTCGTACTCCAGGGCAAACAACAAACACACTGCAGCAGCGACATGGGGGCAGGTCAAACTCGGCAGTGGTTCCAACACATCACTGTGGGATAATGGGGACAACCACAAAGTCTGGGGAAAAGCACACAGCAGAGATGCAGGAGTTCCTGGAATGAAAGGAAATCTCTTCCTGAGCATCTTCATGAACTGCTGCAAAACTCACCTGCCCAACCACCCAGCCTCTCCAAGGCTCACTGAGAGCATCTCATGGTACTAGGAATGGCAGGATTCCATATATTGATCCAACAGATGGAGAAACTGAGGCACAGCCCTGACAATAACTCACCTGAAGCCTCAGAATTATTTTTACACCAGAGCCAGATCCCCTTGCTCAGACCCCAGCATACACTGTCTGAGGGTCCCAGCTCACACTCCAAGGGAAGGAGCTGTTTTATGAAAGGAATTCCCTCTCTCCCTTAATATAATGCTTTATGTTTCCTTTCCTAGGAGCCACATCTCTGCAAACAGCTGGACATTCCGAGGCTGGGAGCCTCCCAGACACCCAGGCAGTTAATTCCCAGTGAAAACCCCTGCCTACATATTTGCAAACCATGATTCCTTTCCCCAGCAGCAGCAGCAGGAGGTATCAGCCATGCTGAGTGTGGGGGAATGGGCTGCCACAGCCTAACCCTGAGCCAGGCAGAACCACTCACACCCCACTGAGGTTTTCAGATTTCTGGTCATGACCTGCAGCAGGAGGAAGACACTGAGACCTGAGAGGTGAAGAATTGCAAATCACCTTGTCAGCTTCTCCACAGACTCCAAACCACCTCACAGTGGGTTTCTTCCTTCCCAAACCCATTCCACGTGGAGTCCTAACACACCCTCAGCACCCAGAGCCCTCCTGCCTTACCAGTGCTCTTCAAACACAGCCACCAGCTTCACCACACTTTGCTGATTATCCACCTTTCCCTCCATGGCACAGGCTGGGAGCAGGTCCTGGGGGTCCAGGAGCTGCAGGGGTAGGTGCTGGGGGCTGCAGCTCCTTCCTCTGTCCCCCTCTCTGCTCCGAAGCGTTTCTGGCTGCAGTTTGGGAAGGAGGATTTGCACGAGGCAAAGCCCGCCTGCTGCCCTCTCTGTGGTAGTAGAGCTTGTGTCTGGGCTGGCCTCAAAAGGGAAGGGAAAGAGGAAGCACAGCAGTTTGTGGGTAGGAGAAACCCTGAGAAAACACTGGGAATGGCTTCAGTTTGGGAGGGATCAAAGTGGTGGCACAGCCAAGGCCAGAGCAGCCGCAGGGATGGTGCAGGGCAGGTGTGACCTGGGATGATTCCCGGCTGTGCAGCCCAGGTGGGCTGGGCTGTGTCCCACCAGGGTGGGCTGCAGGGTGACAGGCTGGGCAATCCAGAGGGCTGGAGGGGCCAGGAATGGGCGGGCAGGACCGTGGTGCCCAGGCAGGGCTGATGTGTCTGTCCCAAACACCAACAGCTGGATGGCTGTGGGGCAAGCCAAGATTGCTGGTGACGGCAGACAAGGATTGTTGGTAATAACTGTGAGAAAAAACAAGATGTGTTTGGAGAAGGGGCCACGTGGAGGTAGAGCAAAACTTTTCCAGAAAGGTCTGAAAGAGTGCACTGTGCATGAGAACCAATTTGCATGGAAAGTGAGAAACCCATCCCAGAGCTTGTGCCCCAGGACCGTGGACATCCCATCAGACAGACCAGTGCTGGAACCAGGACTGGAAAGCTCCTTTCCTTTTTCCTCTTTTCTTTTCCTTGTACTTTTTGCCCTTCCCTTCCCTTCCCTTC
>VZDJ01000224.1:1798932-1849142 GCA_008694505.1 Cyanoderma ruficeps
CCTTCCCTTCCCTTCCCTTCTTTTCCTTCTTTCCTTCCTTTCTTCTCTCTCCCTCTTTAACTCGTGTCCTCTTTTCTCTCTCCCCTTTCCCCACACCCCTCCGCCGTGTGCTCACAAACCCCGTCAGGCACTGACAACCAACTCTGTAAATCCCTAAAACCCTCGCCCGCCCTCCGCGGCCCCTCCCTCGGCCTCTCCCGCCGCCGCCATCGCCTCCCCTCAGGCCGGCCCCCCGTGCCCCGGAATGGTTTGTCCCGCCGTGGATCCTCCCGCCGTGGTCCCCCCCGCGCTGAGGCGCGGTGGTGGCGGCGGGCGCGCGGCGCGGTGACGCGCGGGCCATGGCGGCCATGGCGGCGCTGCCCCCGGAGCCGCTGTCGCCGCCTGGCGGGGGCGCGGCGGACGCGGCGGGGCCTGAGGGCGCCGAGGGCCTGTTCGTGCTGCTGGGCGCGGGGCTCGCCGCCGCCAGCCACCCCCTGCTCTACGTCAAGCTGCTTGTGCAGGTCCGCTCGGGGGGGAGCCGGGGGGGGAGAGCAGGGGGACGGTGGGGCGGGGAATCCCGTGTGTAACGGGGGCCGCGACTCCAGGATAACGGGATCTGGATAATGATCCCATGGAGAGGCGTCCGTGCGCTGGGGTCACTGTATATACAGCCCTCCTCCGTGTAACGGGGCCCCCTGTGCGATGGGGGCACCTATAGCATGGGGGGACCTCAGTGCATGTGAGGGGATTAGGGTCTCGGTGGGTAATGGGGGATCGGGACCCCAGTACAACGGGAGGAGGTGGATTCCTGCACAGTGTCCCTATGGAAACCCCCATGTGCTTGGGTTATATTTACAGTATGTACAGCCCCCCCATTACAATGCGACCCGCTGTACGATGGGGGCATCTACAGAATTGGGGGGCACCTATAGAATAGGGGACCCCCATGTGTAACGGGATGGAGTCCCTGTGTGTGAAGGGGGATCGGGACCCCGGTGTAATGGGTGGAAGTGGATTCCTGTTTCTTGCCCCTATGGATGCTCCATGCACTGAGGGTCACTGAATAAGTGGGACCCCCTGAGCACTTGTAGAATGAGGGGCATCTGAGAAATGTAGTCCCCCATATGTAAGACCCTCTATACACTGGCAGGCCCTATATAAAAATGGGGTTCTGTATAATGGGAGGGTGAGGATACCTTCTACAACAGGGGCACCCTGAATAGGGGACATCATATGATGGAGGGGTGAGGCCCCCTGTCTAGTGGGGGCTCCTTTGTAGCGGGGCATTGGGACCCCTCCTATGATGGGGAATGGGGACATCCCGTAATCTGAGAACCCCTGTAAAATTATTCCTCTGCCATGGGGGCTCCCATATAAGGAGGGATAGGAAACCCCAAGACCTTTCCAGTAACAGGGACCCCCTAAAATGTGAGGGTGGAGAATGCCCTGTAACCTAGGGACCCCATAAAATGGGGAAGAGAGTGCCTGAAAATGACAGGGGGATGCTGGGATCAATCCTGTTCATCCCAGGGACTTTGGGAACACCAGAACAGAGACCTGCTCACGAGGTTTCTCTCTCAGGTTGGTCATGAGCCTCTACCTCCAACCATTGGCAGAAATGTGCTGGGAAGGAAGGTCCTGTACCTGCCCGGCTTCTTCACCTACGGTGAGTGACTGTCCCTCGCTGCCAGCACAAGGCCTTGCCTTCAGGGAATTGGGGCTGGGAGCTGCCAGGCAGACTGAGCTGACCCCCAGCAGCACTCCCACATCCCCTTGGGATCATCCCAAGGCTGCAGTGAGGCATAAACCACCACAAGTCCTTGCAGGGCTCTCAGATTTATGTCCCTGTTGCTGGGGACAAGGGGCTGGTGGCCACAGTGTTGGTGCTGCATCGTGTTCCCGTGGCACATTGCTCTGTGTTTGCACCGTAGTGGAGGGGTTTGGAGGGTTTAAGGGGTGTAGGCTTGTTGCAGGAGGGTTTTGTGTGTTTTGGAGATTGCAAAATACTTTCCTTCTGCTCCAAAACAGTCCTGGAATAACCTGCCCCCTGCCCTGCTCATTTGTGTTGTAGATGGAGCCCTAAAGGGACAGAAATACCAAGAAAAGGGCAGGTAATATGTTTAGAAGGGAAAAAAAGTAATGTTTTCCTCTTTTTGTGGGTGGAGCAGTGTGGGAGAGGTGGGTGAGCACTTTGTGACCTGCTGTCACAGCAGGTTTGCTGTGGGGAGGGGGAATACACTGTTCTGACAGCGAGCTGAGCCAATCCCAAAATCAGCCAGTGGTATCTGCGGGCTGGAACCAGCACTGGAGCAGGATGAGAGTGCTGGGAGCCCATCCTGGGACACCCAGGGCTGGAAATGGTCCAGTGCTGCCCTTTGGAAGATGCAATTTCCAAACAGATGGGTGGTGTTGGGTGATGGAGAGGTGCAGAGCCCACCTGGCTTCACTTGGACAGCACAGGACAAGGGCCAGGAGCAGTCAGTAGCCACCAGCACACAGTGGGTTCTATCCCACCTCGTGGGATATGTGGGAGAAGTGGGATCTCTGGGCTTTCTTTACAACTGGAGAACTGAGGAAGTTGGCCTGGGAGAAGGTGGTGTGGCAGGAGCTGAACATGGGTTTGTGAGATCCACATGACCCCTGAGTCAGACTTTGCTGGGGTGGAGGGAGGAGGTGACAGCACAGAGCACATGGGATGATCCCCCCTGCCTGCTTCAGTCCAAACTGCCTGGGAGCCCTTTCAGGTGAGCAAAACCATCAAAAGACTAAAAGTAGCCCAGAATATTGGAGCTGTCCTTCTATTGGAGCTGATGACAGAGAGTAAGAATTCTTGTCCTCCGGTATGAAGTTTATTCAGGACTGTAACAATAAATCACTTGCTGTGAGGCCGTGGAGTGGCTGCTGTGCTGAGCTGAGCCTGGCGTGGTTTCAGCTGGACCCTGGGGCTGTTTTTGGGGTGCTCTCCATGTACTGTCCCCTTCCCAACTGACAGCAGCCTGGTGTTGTCCCACCCAGCCAGACACATCGTGGAA
Organism: Cyanoderma ruficeps; assembly: GCA_008694505.1. NCBI lineage: Eukaryota > Metazoa > Chordata > Aves > Passeriformes > Timaliidae > Cyanoderma > Cyanoderma ruficeps. The sequence goes on from VZDJ01000224.1 coordinate 1,801,944, forward strand.
GTGGATGGGAAAAGAGGCCTCTTCCGTGGCCTGACTCCTCGCCTCATCTCAAGCACTTTATCAACCGTCACCAGGGGGAGTGTGAAGAAGGTAAAGGTCAGCTTGGCTCTCCATTAATCACCTGCGGGGTCACTGCTACTGCAGCAAGTGCCTGCAACCAGCCAGGGCTGCGCAGGAGGACTGATGCACCCATCCCTCTCCACCTCCCAAGGGAATAATCCTCCAGTATGGAGGAATATCCCCAAAGCATTTTTTTATTTATAAGCCATTTTAATTCAATTTGGCATCCCCTTGCCTTGTATCCTCTGGCAGCAGTTTTGTGACTCCTTTATTCCTCTATTTTACTTTCCATCCTTTCTTCTCCTGTGTTCCTTCTTGCCTGCTTGTCTTGTCCTTGCATCTAGACCAAGGCTTTTCATGGTTTCCCCCTGTCCTCAGACATTATGGGTCAGTATCTCCATCAGTTCTGACCATGCTTTTTCCCTCTCCACTCAGGCTTTTCCACTGGAAGACATGGAGCACGTGTCTAACAAGGATGATGTGAAAACTTCACTTAGAAAAGTGGTCAGAGAGGTGAGAAATGGATATTGCCCATATATGAGAGGTTGGGGAGGTCCCTGGGTCTGTGGGTGAAATTACTTGGAGAGAAACTGGGGTGAGAAGTTTGTGATGTTTAGTGGCCATTCTGTGTCCATCCATGGAATAACTCACAGGAATAGAGGTTTGCCACAAGAAGAGATCTCAAAAGAGGGACTCAGGGTGGGTTTCCCCACAGGAAGGAGCAGCACCACAGCTTTTCTCACAGGTGTTTTCTCCTCCCTTCCCAGACATCCCACGAGATGATGATGCAGTGTGTGTCCCGGGTTGTCTCACACCCGCTGCACGGTGAGTCCTGTCCCCTGGCTGGCAGCCCCCTCCAGACTGGGGATCACCCCACACCCTGCTCACTCAGGGGGATGGTATTTATGATACTTCTCTATCATGTGAGGCTGATGCTGGGGTTGGCCTTCAGGCACTAGCACAGCTGAGCAGCAAATTTCTCTCTTCCCACTCATCCAGGACCTTGTCCTAGAGATCCCACTGGGGTTGGGGCCAGTAGCAGCCTTCCAGGGCCTAAAGGGGCTCCAGGAGAGCTGGACAGGGACTGTGGACAAGGGCATGGAGAGACAGGACACAGGGAATGGCTTCCCACTGCCAGAGGGCAGCGTTACATGGGATATTGGGAAGAAATCCTTCCTTGTGAGGGTGGCAAGGTCCTGGCACAGGGTGCCCAGAGTAGCTGTGGCTGCCCCTGGATCCCTGGCAGTGTCCCAGGCCAGGTTGGTCAGGGATTGGAGCAACCCGGGATAGTGGAAGGTGTCCCTGCCCATTCCAAGGGGTTTGGAAAAAGATGAATTATCAGGTCCCTTCCAACCAAAACCTCTCTGTGATCCTCTGAAATCCTTCCCACCACTTACAGGCTCAGGAAAGGCCCCAGTTTCTAATGAGTCTTGCAGTGCTGATGACCACTGAGAGGAGCTGGAGATGCTGTGAGTTGAGGGAGAGCAGAAGGGTCATGTTTCATTTTCTTTCACATCCATTACAACCCGAACTGGGTTTGTCTCTCTATGAGCCCTGTGTTTCTTTCCTCCCAGTGATCTCCATGCGCTGCATGGTCCAGTTCGTGGGCCGGGAAGTCAAATACAGGTGAGTGGCTGCACCCCTGGGGCTGGGGGTGCCAGGTGCTGCTGTGCCATGGGGAATAGGGTTATCCAGGGGCCTTGAGAGACTGAAAAGTGAATCTGAGCTGTGGTTAGAGGGTGGGTGACTGGGGAAGGCTGCGCTTTGTCCCTGATGTGCCTCTGCTCCACCTTGTGCCCGCGGGGGTTTCAGGCTGTATCATCCCTTGCGGATCACACAGTGAGTCTTTAGTGGCACAGAATGGCCACTAAACATCACAAACTTCTCACCCTGCCTTTTTCCTTTGGCTATTCATGGAAAGGAAAGGCAGCAGGGAGGCAGAGTGGATAACACAAAGCTTTGCTGCAGCCCTGCTTAGTCTGTAAAATTTTTTCCAGCCTTTTGCAGTACCAGCTGCCTCTCTGCAGGGCACAACTGCCTGTGGAGTGACGTGGAGGCACGCTAGACAGGATTCCAGCCAGCCCACGACAGCCAGCTCGAGTTCCCAAAGGCAGGACAGGGTTCTTGGGCTTAGAATCAGCCAAATCAAACCGTATTACAGAACGTCTGTACCCACTCACAAAGCCTCACAGAGCTCTTGTACCTTCAGCATTGAACAGCTGTGTGCAGGTTGGGTGTTCTCCCGGGTGTCACTGCAGACTGGCAGAGCACAGACACCACCTTCCCTCCCTCAGACCTGCCTGGTCTGGGGAGAATAAGCAGAACAAGCTGCCTTCTGCTGGAATGATGGCTGGGGAGGCACTGCCATGGCTGGGGGCTGCAGGATGTGTGTGAAGCTGCACAGGGCAGAGGTGGAACAACTCTGCACACTCACAGCTCTTTTCCTTTCTTGGCAGCGGTGTGTTCAGGGCCATTGGCAGGATATTTAAGGAAGAAGGGATCCTGGGATTCTTTGTGTACGTGAGTTGGAGTTGTTGTTTAAATACTTTCTCCCATAGCCTGAGGGCAGTGATGGCTCTCCTGGCAGCTCTGCCAACCCCAGCTGGAGTCACACTGAGCTCAAACCTTGTCTGACCAAGGGACTCCCACATCACTCCCACGATTAAATCTGTGCCTTTGACCTCCAGTTTGACCATTAAGTTTACCACAGATCTTATCTTCAATCAAACCTTCAGAGCCCAGAGGAAGCTGCATTTTTTCTTATCTTACTTTTTCCCTTGGTGCTTCTTTGTATTTCAGTGAAGGGCCATTTAAAGCCTTTGTTTGTGCAACAGGCACCAAGATCAAGTGCAACAATGAGATCCCTTGTTGAAATGAAAGCCAGGTCCTGGAGAAGCATCATATTCCTCTGCAGAGCACTGTGGGTGCTTGTAATGAGCAGATTTACCTGCGTGCCTGGAGTGTGGTGGTGCCTGGACCAGGAGGAGCTGAAAGGTGTTTCCAGCTGCTTACAGAGCATTGCAAATTGGTTCATCACTGAAATGGAAGTTTAGTGGACACCTTTTTGCTTGAACCCTTAATTAATGCTTCCTGCCTTTCTTTTTCACATCTACATAAAAGCAGAACTGCCTGCTGCCTCTGCTCGTGGTGGGGAGATAACTCACTTTATTATGTCAATAATAGTAAAGGCAGCTCTGGAATTTCAGTAGGGGTTTTTAGGATGCTTTTGGCATTGCAGCCACAAAATATGGGCCTCCAGATGAAACCTGAATGCATCAGGAGGAGGGAAGCAATCACAGGGGGGTCTCACACTGTCCTTCCCCAAGGGGAATTGGCCAGGGGTCTGCAGAGACTCCACCCATTCAGTGTCACTGTTCTTGCTTTGACAGCCCACAGCTTCTCAGCTGAGCTGTGCAGCTCCAAATCTGCTCCAGTAAATATAGGATCCTCTGGGATGGTCCCTGTGAGTGGGGCATGGCTGGAGCAGGCTGCTCACAACCCTCCACCTCCCGGGGAAGTGATCTGAAAGAAGCCTCCACATGAAATAAACACTGCTGGTAGCCTAATGAAATGTAACAGCTTCACAGGAAAGGCTTTAACACAACCCAGATTGTCTCAGGAGGGCTCTGAAGTTCTACATGCTCTGTAACCCTGTTAGGAAATCCCACTGCTGTGAGGGAAGCACAAACTCCATCTGAAGGACCAAACTGCTGGTTTTCTCCTCTCAGCCCTCCTGGTGCAATCCCAGCACATCCACTGCCCTAAAATCATGGCAGTGCACTTGTTTCTCCTGGCCTTATAACCACCCCCAGCAGTAACAGTGACACATAACTCTCTGGGTGTGTGCCTGGCTAGACATAAAGACTTTTCAAGGATGGATTTATCTCCCCTCCCCTCATATCTGCAACAGGCTCCTGCCAGCCCAGGAAGGTGTTCCCTGAGCTCCAAAACTGCTGGGCCTGGTCAGCTCAAGGATGGTTTGTCCCAGGTCCCTTGCACTGGGGTTTCTGCCTCTGGGTCACATCACTGTACCTCATTCAGGCTCCTCCTCTGCCTGCTGCAGTTCCAGCTTTTCATCATCTTCCAAAAATATTCCCAGGTCAGATCTTGGACATCTCAGCAGGTGTGAGAATTGCAGCACTCACTTTTTAATGTCAATAGTAGTAAAGGCAGCACTGGAATTCCAGGAGGGGTTTTCAGGCCTGATACCTTTGGCTTTTTTTTAGTTCCTTTCTGCAGCTCTCAGACCCCTGGTTTCCAGTCATCCAGCTCAGGGCCAGCAGCTGTTGTTACCTTGGAGGGGAGAGAGGGATGGGATCCTTGTTGGAAGTGGAATAAACAGTCTGACTCTCTATCAACAGTTGGGTGAGGTTTTCCTTGTGGGGCTGCCCTGGCCCAGCCCTTTGCTTCTGGACTTCATTAGGCTCTGTTGTATCTGCAGCAGCTCAGGAGCTTCAGACTTAACTTTGAGTTAGAGAAAGGATGGTTTTTACAAAGGCTGAAAGCCAAACACAAAGCAGAACATCTCTTTGGGGCCAGAGAGCTTTGATTTCTTTGTCCTGTCTGCTGCTCTCATGTATCACATCTTTGAAGCCAGCGAATCTTCTGTTGAAGGTTTCTGCTGTGCCTGGCCCCTGAGACCTCAGCTGCATCCCCAGGGCTGCTGGGGCCTTAACAATGCATAGGTTGTTCCCAAAACCAGTCCCAGTTGCTGCTCTGCTGCTGCAGCAGCCACAGCAGAAAACAAACTGGTCCCTTGCTCTGAGGAGGCAGCATCGTGTTTGGGAAGAAAAAAATTACTCAGATTTACGTGCTTGGAGGTGGCTGTTTCCAGCTCAGCAAACACTCCTGTAGCTCTTTACAGGCTCCTTTTGAGAACTGACCACATCTGCAGGTGAAACACAGGTTTGACACACACCTGGATCCTTTTGCAGTGGGACAACCCCTTCAAAAGCAGGAAACCCTGCACTGGTGCAGCAGATGCTGCAGAAGCACCAACAAACTGGAGAAACCCTCTGGAACATTTTGTTAAAGTTTTAGTGCCATTATCTGCAAAAGCTGGCTGTGCTGGTGCTGCTGGGAGCTCCAGTGTGTCAGTGGGAGGCATTAACCAAAGAACTGTGCTCCTGGGGGCAGCAGGGACTGGGAAGAATCACAGGGACCTGAGTGTTCCCCCAGTTACCCCACTTCTGAGTGCAGCAGGCTCTGCAGGAACAACCCCTCTCATTTTGATTTCTAAAAGAAGGGAGATCCCACAAACATACGAACTTCTCATTCTGCATCCAAAAGAGCATCTTCAGAAATGGAAACCACTTCATCTGTGTCTCTCTTGGGTTTCTCAGCAGGAGTTGGGCCAGGAAGGGATTTGGGATAAGACAAGGGGACTTGAGTCATACCCAAAAAACAGATCACAAAAACTTTCCAGCCAGAGCAGCACGTGTAGTACCAAGTTTGAAGGCTGAGAGAGCTCTTCCCTGAAATCTCCCTTTTCAGTTCCTCCTGAAGTAAAAATTTCATTTTGGGGGAGTGGAGTTCCTCTGAGCTGATGGAGGAAAGGAGGGCTGGGCAGCTCAGGAGGTGGCACTGGGACCCTCCTGCACCTCACACCCCTCCTTTTGCCCTTGCAGTGGGTTAGTCCCTCACATCCTGGGGGATGTCATCTTCCTCTGGTGCTGCAACCTCCTGGCTCACTTCATCAACACCTACGCAGTGGATGACAACGTGAGTGGAAGTGCCCGAGGGAGGGCTTGGGGTCCGGACCAAGCAGCTGCAGTGGGAAGGAGTTACTGGGGAGCAGGGGCTGATTGAATACAGACCCTGGGCTTTGGAAATGTCCCTGTGAGAGAGCTGGAGGCGCTGTGTGTGCTCAGGGCTGTACTTCACCTGCACTTTGGGGGATCACAGTTGATAGCAAATGCCTTCCCAGACTCTCAGCTGGAATCCGGCTGCTCTCCCGTTGCTTTCTGCCTTGTCCCCTGCCCCTTGCCCCTCGCCTCGGGCTCAGAGAGTGTCACATAACAACAGTGCCAGCCCGGTGTCATCCCCCTGCTCCACAACACCTTCGGTTTCTCTCTGCAGTTCAGCCAGGCGTCGGTGATCCGGAGCTACACCAAGTTCGTGATGGGGGTATGTAGGCAGCTGCCGTGTCCTTTCCCCTCCTCCTGCCCCCTCTGGGCTGAGAGCTCTGGGGGCACGGGCTGGTCTGTGCTTGACATCCCTTATCCAAGGATAACTCAGCTAACGTGCAAAGGCTGGAAAGAGCGTTTTTGACACGGGGAGCATTAGAGAGGCTGCTGGTTTTCTGTGCTTTCAGATCGCTGTGAGCATGCTGACCTACCCGTTCCTTCTCGTGGGAGATCTCATGGCAGTGAACAACTGTGGGTATGTCCTTCACACTGAGATCTAAAGCTTTCCCTTCCTTTCTTGCAGCCCCTTGTTGTTTGAATGGGCTGCTAACGACCGTAAAGCTTTCCTACAGCCCTGTAAACTCTGTGGCACCTCGCAGAGCTGGCTCGTTTCCTGTCCCAGGTTGCTTATAATTTTAGATCAGAGGGCACAGACATAAGCGGCAGAAAAGCTCAGGTGGTGAGAAATCGGGAGAGTTGTGGTGGTGTGGTCCGATCTGAGCTAAGCTGGAGGCACAGGGATCAAAGGGACTGGCTCCAGGGAGCAGCACGAGGGAAGCAGAGCTCTTACTGCAGCGATGGGAGCAGACAGGAGCAGGACCAGGCTTGCCTTCCCAGTTGCACTGCTGCAAGTCTTCTGCATTTGTGCTCCTGGGAACGGGATGGGATCCAAGTCTGGTGTGGTGTTTTCTCAGTATCTGCTGGCTTTTGAAGGTGTAGATACGGTCCTGGACTTTGCACGTCTCCAGGTAATGCTCCTTGTTTGTGCCCTCCAGGGGTAATTAAATTACAGATCTGCTGCATTGTAAATAACGAGCTGTCACTTGGCTGCCAGCCCGGTGTGGACACTGTCCCCGTGTCCTCGTTCACACTTCCTGCTGCTCTTTAGTTACCTGTGTGGGTAAGGTGACACATCCCGCTCAGCTGTTCCTGTTGCCGTGCAGGTTGCGCGCCGGCCTCCCTCCCTATGCTCCTGTCTTTGCATCCTGGATCCACTGCTGGAGGTACCTCAGTGCTCAGGTGAGGGAGCAGGGCACACGCTGGGCTTTGGGCTCCCTCTGCTCCTTCCCCAAAGTCTCCAGCATTCCCCAAAAGTGCCTGTGCTGCCTCTTTGCCGTGCCCTGTAGCCTGCTTCTATCCCTCCCGTTCTGGCACCGGTACCAGTGTGGCAGTGCTGCCCATTGCACACCTGTGAGCTTTTGGCCCGTGCATTGCCCACAGCAGAGTCTGTGCCCCTCTGCATCTGTCACCCCTGGGGGAAATGCCCAGCTCCAGCACCCACAGGGCTGGAACCTCACTTTGTCCTGCAGAGCGACCCAGGGTGCCCAGGCCTTGCAGCCCAGCCTTGGGCATGGAGTCAAGCCCTGCTGAAAGAGCTGCAGTTCCCTGGGCAGGTCTCAGGCTGCCCTGACCCCGGGCTCTCCTCCTCAGGGGCAGCTGTTCCGTGGCTCCAGCCTGCTGTTCCGCAGGGCCTCCATCCCAGCCGCCTCCTTCCCCATCGACTGACGCCTCAGCAGGGAGAGCTTTCAACTCAGACTCCTCAAGAAACCCCAAGCTTGTTTCGATATCTGTATATTTCTATTTTCTGATCCAAAGTCTATGGTGCCAGAACTGACACCTTCTCTCCAGCAAGGCCAGCAACAGACTTCGGGACATCTGGCTTCAGGCTCCAGCTGGACCAAAGCTCCATCCTCATGGCTGTCTCGACTGGGATGTGTGGCAGAGAGAGCAGAAAGGCATTGTCCCTTTGGTCCAGGCTGTAGCCCTGGAGTTGCTGGGGCAGTCCAGGAATCCAGAAAATGCCCAGGTACTAAAGGAGCCCGCCATGAGCTGCAGGGACAAAAGACTGCTTTGTTCTGCCTGAGCTGGGAAGCAGCAGGAGTTCCAAGGTCACCTCCCTGGGAAGGTTATGCCAGGTGACAGCCTCCTGCCTCATCCTTTCTGGAGACAGCCTGAGCTACCTTTGCCTGGCAGGTAGCTCAACCTGGGCAAGGTCAACCTGGCATCTGTATTTAAGGTTTGAGGGTACCTGAACACCCAGGAGCCTCCCACCTCCCATGGGCACGAAAAGGAAATTATAGGATCAAAACAGGGAAGGGAAACAGTCCCACTGCAAAGAACAGCAGAGTCCCAAAGAGACAGGTCCAGCCCAGCTCAGGGCAGCAATGGGATGTGGACACAGAGAGAGCCCTTGGGAAGGGCCGTGCGCTGCTGGTGGTGCTGCTTTGGGCAGGATTTCAGTCCTGGAATGTTTAGGATACACCCAGCAGAGCTGTGGGCTGGGCAGGCAGCCTGCACACACTCTCAGGGGAGGCAGGTGCTGGACGGGCCTGGCTGCACCCAGGGGCATCTCCCAGGCAGCAGCACCACGAGCCCTGCTGGGCTCCTGCTCCCATAGCTGATGGAAACGGGACCTGAGGGCTGCACACAAAGGGCTCTCCTGCAGCAGGGGCAGCCCCCCAGGGCTGTCTGCAGGACAGGGATACACCTGGAGCTGGCCAAAGGCTGGTGAGGCATCAGGGTGAAGGCTCCTGGTGCTCAGTGCAGCACGGCTGGCTCTGTAGCAGAGCTCACCAGTGGCACCAGGGCAGGATTGATGCTCAGCTCCCCAGACAAGAGTTTCTTTGCCCCAGTCTGTGCTGTGATGGCAGCCAGGCAGATTTCCCCCATTTCAGTTCCCCACGAAGCAGTCTTTTGCACAGAGGTGATGCTGCACTCCCTGGGAAGAGGTTTAGCATTCCTTGAGCAGGTTCCCATGTGCTGCAGCAGCAACAGCAGCAGCTGGGGTCCCATCTCATCCTGGTCCTCTGGGGGCCTGCCATCACACAGGGTTTTTTCTCCAGCAGCAGGGTCAGTGCACAGCCCAGGCAGGGCCTGCAGGACAGTGGTGGTACGTGCTGGGACTGGCAGCCCCCACCCAGCTCCCTTCGGTGTCGTGAAGTCGGTCCTGTCTGTCCTCCCTCACTCCCAGTTTGTGTTGCAGTTAAATAATGCATGGACCTGTTCCCTAACACCAGAGATGATTTCAAAGAGGATTTAATTATGCTCCAAAATACAGTTATAAAACAACTATTGGGTGTTCCTTTTTTTTTTTTTAAACCTGCATAATGTGTTCCCTCAGGGAAGGTTTCAGTTTAAGACAAGCACTTTTTTTGGTCTTTTCTCCAAATCGGGATAAAACCTGATTTGGAGAAAATTTAAAACTCACGTTCCCCCTGAATTTCCTCACCATGGAAGGTGGGCATATTTAGGCTGATCAAACTGCAGTGGGTGCACCTGGAATGAAGGTGGAGTCAGCAGAAGGCTTGGATGCTTGAAACAATATATGTGGAATTAGGTTTTTGGAGTTAAAATTGACCCTGAGGTCTTCTGGAAGGGGTGATGGACACTCTTTGGTGCTGTCAGACCGGTCAGGTGGGCTCAGCCATCCCATCTTCTCCCTCACAGCTCCATCCTTCCCCACCAGCCTTTTATCACCTTGTTTCATGACCTGCTCCAACACAGGGCATTGCATCTGCCAGGTCACACCTGCTCAGGGATGAGTACATTTACCCTCCAAATTAAAGCCACCTTCTGCTGCTCCCATGCCTGTCCAACCTTCTGCAGCCTCTGCAGGGAAAAGTGCTATTTCCTGTCCTTTGAGGAATTTACCTAAGGAATTTGCCTAAGGGATTTACCTAAATCTATACCAGTGGATGCATTCCTGCCACAGTAATTTCTGCTCAGTTCATGAGCGCCCACAAACTTGGCTGAAAACCCAACAGTTGACTGTAGTTTTTGCTCAATTTAAACGAAAACCAGGTTTCAAAGCTTTCAGTGCACTGCCTTACTTTGAAGCAAGGGGCTGCCATTCTTAGGATGATTGAATATTTCCTCACCTCCTATTCTCCTATCCCTGATTCTTCTCGTCCTGTGCTTCATTTGAGGGGTCCCATCACAAGAACAAATGTCTGCACCAGGAGCAGGCAAGGAGACAACCCAAACCCTGGCTGGGCATCCCTCTCCTTTGAATTGCTACCCATTAGTCAGTGCCTGGCCCTGCAGCTGGTGCTCAGGTGTCCCAGCTGAAGGGGATGGAGCCCCATTCCCACAGGAGAGAGGATCCAGGGTGGAATGTGTGGTCGGGAGAACAAATGAAGGGCTGGAGGAGGAGGTTTGGGTCCGGCACCCGGGATGGAGCCGGGGGTTTCTCCCACTGGCCCTCCCCTGTCTGCCCAGGAAACAAACCCTGGTTTAAATATTGACTCCTGCACAAAGCCAGGCTGGGTGGGGATCGCTGCCGCTCCGTGCCCGCGCCGTTTATCAACCTCCAGTGGAAAACTGAGATTGCCGGGACTTTGGCCTCATGTGCTCCCGGCTGCCCGGGGGAGAAGGGAGGCAGCGACAGCAGCCAGGAGAGGGAATCTCAGGTCAAGGCTGGTCTGTCTCTCTGCTGGGCTTGGATGCTCGAGTCTGGCAGGATCTGGGAAGCAGCGAGATGAGCCTTTCTCCCCAGGAAAGTGCAGCTGAGCTCAGAGCAAATGTTCCATCCTTCCCTCTCCCCTGCAGAGCCGCCCTGCTGAAGACCCTTCAGTTCAGTCCAAACCCCTTCCTGGCCATGCCGCTCTCCCGCCATGAAGCCAGGAGGGAAAGATCCCAGAGAGCTCTCCCGACGCCTGGATGGTGCCTGGTGTCTCCCTGGTGTCTGGTCAGTGGGAAGGCCAGAGGCTGCCAGCCCTCCCCCGCGGCCATGGAGGGCCCCATCTCGCAGCCACGCATGAGGAAGTGCCCTGTGGCACAGCTGCCCTCGATAAGGCTGTTTGCTCTGTTCTCCTGCAGTGCCGAGCTCCACGTAGGCAAATAATTCCTAAAAAAAAAAATATATATATATANCCCTCACAGAGGAGATCCTGCTGCCAGGGTGGTGGGGCTGGCTGGTGCCAGGAAATGCTGAGGGTGGGGATTTGGACTGGACCCAGGCACCAGCAGCATGGTGGCCCTGGACCTGGACCTGTCCCTGTCTTCACACAGCCCCATCCCCTGGGATGGCCTTCACACGAAATGGAGGATTACAGAGGAGCTGGGTTCTCATGGATTCCCCCCTGGATAAGGGAAATCCCGTCTGGAAACAAGGAGAAGAGGCCACAAAGAGCACAGTGGCAAAGCTCAGTGCAGCAGCCTGACCTGCCATGCTGACCGTGAACGCTCCATCCATCACTCAGGGCTGGTAAGAGGATGGGAAGGATGTGGGGAAGCTGCTTTCCATGCTCCTACTTGCCTGCTGGGGGCTTCTTTTTTAGGGTAAATTCCCTCAAATCCCCCTACACTGAGCTGCCCTGTTCCTTCTGGGCAGTGCTCGCAGGGGGAGCTGCTGGCGTTTTGTCCCACCCTGACGGGATCTGGGTGTTTTGGGGAAGATGTGGCAGCACAGTGTCAGCAGAGACTCCTTTCCCTGAAGCCACTGTGACCCCTGCACACCTCCCTGAGCACTTACACCACGCTGGGCCCCCATCCCAGGGGAGAAACAGGAGGGGGAAAGTCTCCCCAGCTTTAAACTCAGCCCCTCTCCCCCTGTTGTGACCCCAGGCCAGGCTGGTGTGACGAGGGTCGTCATCGCCGTGGCTGCGGCCCTGGCTCGAGGCGCTGGCCCTCGCTGCAAACATGTGAATGCTCCCATCCCGCGGAATGGAGTTTCTCCCTGAAAAGCAGCCTGCGCTCTGCGGCCGGGCGGCTCTTGTCAGGCTGCCAGAGGAGGCCGGAGCAGCGTCACATGCTGCAAAGTTTTACAAGGCGAGCGAGCGTCTGGGGAGAGGGACGGGAGAGGGAGCGACCGCCGCACGCACACACTCGGACGCGCACACGGAGAAACCTCCTCCAGGCTCCCTCCAGCTCTCATCCCAACGCTGATTTTTCTTTTCTTTCCTCCTTTTTTTTTCTTTTCTTTTTGGAAGAACAAAGACTTTGGGGTGGGTTGGCGCTGTTGTTTTTCCGGGGTTGCTGTCGGTGGACGGGGGGAGGCTGGAGGTGGAGGGGGGAGCCGCTGGCTTGAATGCAAGAAAGTCCCAAATTTCCCTGGCCGAGTTGCCGAGATCGTCTGTGCGAAACTTAGAGAAGGAAAGACGGGGGAGGAAGGGGGGGGGGAAATAATTAAAAAATAAAATATGATGACGTCACTCGGAGCTGGGGTGCCTTCCCTGCTGCCTGTCAGATGCGCGTGAAAAGAACAGGGCAATAAAACAACAGCCGCCTCTGTCTCCCTCGTTAAACGCGGCACTAATTGGATGTTAATTTTTCCTTGCTCTTCTCGCTGCTCGATTGTGAGGGCTCTGCCTGGCTCTCCCTCTCCTGCTTCCTTTCTTTCCTGTTGCAATGCTCTTGGCAGCTCTGAGGGACTCCGGACTGTGCGCTCCCCTCCCGCTCGTGGACTGGAATAATTCAGGAGCTGGGAGAATTAAAAAAGACGAGGCGCAGGGGCGAACGGTTCCGAAACGGGGCGGGCGTGATGGATTTCGAGAGCTACGCTAATCTCCCCGTTTCCCGTGCATTGTCCTGCCGACTTGGAGCTATTCTCTTCCCATTTGATTTCTCTTCCCCTCCTTTCCCTTCGCATTGGGTTTGGACTGCAGGGCAAAAATATATGTTTCAAAAAAAAAAAAAAGGCATTAAAAAATGGGGGAAAAGGCAGGAAAAATAGAAAAAAGGCTAAAAAAAAACGGGGGGGGGTGAAAGAAGAAAAAAGGGAAAAAAAAAAGAGGAAAAGAAAAAAAAGCCTGGTTCAATGACGACAAACCCCCAAACCTCCTCCCAGCTCCCCCCGTCTCGCCGCGCTGCCTAACCCCTGCGTGGAAACAGGCGTTTTAGGGAGCCAGAGCAGGAAGTTGTTGTTCTCTGTCTTGCCCAGTTCATCCTTCCAGGGTATGTGTGCAAGGGCGGTGGGCACGAGGGCTCGGTGGGCGCCCAGCAGCCGTCGGCCGCCCCCCGCGCTACCCCCGGCCAACGAGGCGGGTGAGCAGTGCAGGGGGAGTGGGGACCGGGTGGTGTTTTGGGGGACGCAAGAGGGGCCCAAGGGACAGGATGGGTGGGGGAGCGGAGGGGAGGGAGCGGGAGGCGGAGGTGGGGGGAGAAAGCGAGAGCCGGGGAGTAAAGTCCTACCTGGGATCGGTGCCAACTTCCTGCAAAGGGTTACAGACCCGCGGCTTTGAGAGCCCACCAGAGGCGAGTGCGCTCTTGTCACGGTTCCAAGGCGAGATGAAGGCAGCGGGAACAGGTACAGCAGATGCCGAGTGGCCTCGTTTGCCCGCCGAGCAGGGCTTCGGCTCGATTTAAACCTCGCCGACGAGGAGCCTTCGGTGCTCCTGCCGGCAGGGGCCTCGCCATCCCTGCACGAGGCCACCGGGGTCGTCGGGTGCCAAGGGTGGGGTGGGTGGCTCGGTGCAGGGGGGGTGTGTGTGCATGGCACCGGGGGGGCCTCCGCCGCTTGCTCGCCTTCTCGCCGTTTGGATTAACATGCGGAAGATGCGCCTGTCACTTTGCTTACTGTCAGCGCCGGCTCGGGGATGGGTGACGGCTTTGTTCGGCGCAGCCGGGGGAGCCGTGCCAACTCGGACTTGGCAGGCGAAGCCGGGTGGGCAGGGAGAGGGGGACGAGGGAGCGGGAACGGCTGCTGGGGCGGCTGCGGAGGGACGTGGCCGCAGGCCCGCGTCTGAGCACGGCAGCTTTCTGTTGGCGTGCGCCTCCCTCTCCCTCCCTCTCTCCCGTGCTCGCCTGCGCCCAGGCTGGTGCAGACAAAATGAAAACGTGTTTTGTTTTGGTTTTTTGGCATCTCCCCAACAGCGCTACCAACCCCAGCTGCCCCCCCCTCCGCTCTCTTCCCCAACCCGCTGTGACTCCCTTTTACAATTGGCACGATCCAGGTGCTCGGGCAGCAACAAAATAAGGCCAAAAATACCCCCTTGGCACCCAAACCACCCCCAATCTGCCACCCTCGGCAGCAACTGCTCCCAGCCGTCCTCAATGGCGGGTGGGTTGTTGTTTGCATGTGTATATATATATTTTTTTGTCCTTTTTTTTCTGCCCCCATCGGGTCCCTCTCGTGTTGGGTGTATGTGTTCCTATTCAAGGACCCACCACCTCCTATCGTGCTAAAACCAGGAAGGAGGGAGCCAAGGGCTTATTTCTGCCTGGACGCCGGGGCGGCGGGTGAGGGAGACAACCATGGAGGACAAGAGGAGGGAGGAGAGGAATTGGAAGGCGGGAAAAGGAGCATGGGGAGGGCGGAAAAAAAAAATCCACCTCCCCAGGCCTTTTGTTTAACCTGCATCGATGCAAAGAGGGGTCTTGGGGTTTTTTTCCTCCCCTTGTCCTTTTTTTCGCCCTGTGCTTGAGCCTCATGGGGCATTTTCGAGGCTGATGGGGCAACTTTCTGGAGCGGGCGGTGTCGGAGGTTGATTTTTTGGGAGGCGGCGGGCTTGTCCCGCAGGCGCGCGGCTCTGAGTGCAGGAATTCCTGCCAGCTCGCCTTTGTGCCAGCCTCCGTTGGCCTTGGTGTCTCGTTCGGATGGAGCCTGGCATCCAGGCACCGCCCATTTCTTGGCATTGAGCTGCGAGGAGAAGGAAAAGGGAGACAGCGAGCGAGAGAAGGGAAAAAAAAAGCTGTCTCACTCAAACTGGCCTTTCTCGGAAAAGGATCCTTCCCCGATGATTGTCCGGATAAGCGGAGCTAAATCCAGCCACTACTCAACAACAAAACCACTCTCTTCCACGGTGCGTCTCTCTTGCTGCCTTGGTACGAAATTGAACCTCACTCTTAATTTTGGTTGTTTTTTTCTTTTTTTGTCCGTGCGGTTGGGGTTTTTTTGCCTTTGATTTGAAATAATGTTTTGTTCCTCCAGTTGCTCCATTGCTTTGTTGTTGCTGTAACCTGCCTTCTCCCCGAAATCCCTTCCCGCCGAGTCCTCCGGCCCTTGGTGCTAAAACACCCGACTTTAATCAGTCTCCTAGAGAGGGATGTACAGAGCAGATAGGCAGGTCCCTACGTGCAGCATTTGGAGCAGAACTGGAGGGTGATTTCTCTCCCTGCCCTTGTCCCACCACCCGGGAAGTCCCTAAGAGCCACCCGGGGCTGGGCGTTGTCACCCCGGTGCCTCTTCAGTTCCCCACCGGGCACCACCGATGGGGGAAAATGTGTCGAATCATGTCGGATTTGCAATTCAACATGGCAGCCGGAGCAAACGTGGTGGGAGACGCTGGGCACGGGCACTCCTGGCCACGCCAGCGCAGGCTGGGGGCACGGCAAGAGCAGATGCACGGACAGGGAGGACAAGAGGACAGCGGGGAGGACATCGGGGGCGAGGTCAGAGCGGGAGGATAATTTTATTCCATTTCATTCGAAGGGGGTGAGTTCCACCAGGAGCGGTCCGGGAAGGAGGGAACTCAAGCTGCCTGGTTTTGTCAGCATTAACTGTTTAGAAGCTGGCTGGTTCCCCACGCTGGCACGGCGTGCCCGGGCGGGCGCGGGGCTGGGAGATGCCCGGCAGCGGGGCGGGACGGGGCGCTCGGAAGGCGGCTTTTCCTGGAGCCACGCGGCCTCGGGGCCGGGCCGGGTGCTGCCGGAGGAAGCCCTGCAAAGGCTCGGGATGGTCCCGGCTGCCTCTGGAGGAAGCCCTGCGAAGGCTCGGGATGTCCCCGGGCCCTGCGGCTCCTCTGGCCTCGTGCAGGTTCGCGCCTCGCACCGGGGCGAGGTTTGGCACGGCCGAGGCTCCACAGGGCGGCCCGGCCCTACCCGAGCCCAGGGCTTGCCCCAGCGCGGGGGAATCTGCCCTCTTTCTGTCAAACTTAATTTAGGCCTGGTTGGGACACAACAAAAGCAGCTTGTTTGCAGGGCAGGGTCCTCCTTCCCGGCTGCCGTGCACTCCGCAGGCGCTCGGAGCCATGAAAGCCACCCCTCCTCCTTCACCAAAATTTTCCTCCTCTTCCCCGCTGCCCAGCCTCCCTGCTCCTCCTCCTTTCTCTGAAAAAAACCCTTTTTCAGTGAGCGACGCATGGCCCTACAGTAAAACCTTCAGGCTGGCCACAAAGCACCCAAATACCCCGGCCCTTCTCTGCCTCTGTGACACCCCAGCCTGCATTGGCTGTATCAGCCCTGCTCTGGGGACATTCCCAAAACTGCCTTACCCTCCCTGAGATGTTGTCCTGGGCATTTCACATCTTCCTGACCCTGCAGGGAGCCGTGTGACCTCGTGCATCCTGGTTTGGTGGCTGGGACGCCGGGGTCCAGCCCTGGAGCTTGTTGTGCTGTTTCTGGAACACCCCATGGCTGGTTTGGCTGAAATTCCCATGTTGTGGGAGCTGGGGGCAGTCAGGCATTTGTGGGGTCTGACCCCCAAAATGTGCCAGGATGGTCTCTTCAGCAGAGCCCGTGGACACAGCGGGTTACATCCAGACCCTTAATTCCAGTGAAAAGGCAGCACAAGTGTTTTACTCATCGTTCCAGCTTTTCCCTCGCAGATTATTTATACAAAAAGGGGCTGGGGTGAAACCAGATCTTTCCCAATTTGCTCCCAATCCCTATTGCTTTCCTGTGAAAATCTAGTGGAGAGCAAATATTAAAAAAACCCCAAAACCCACTGAAGCTCCTGCAAGCAGCCTGAGAGGAAAAAAAGTCTGAACTCAAGCAAGGCTCTTCTGACGTGTCCTAAGCAAAACATCTGGCACCCCTGGAAGAGTCGTCCAGCCAAGGGACACAGCTGTTTTATTCCACACAGCTCACAGCAAAACAGGGCTCATGCTTCCAGAACATGGCTCGTGCTTCCAGAACATGGCTCAGCAGAAAGGGTGAATTCTTGAGAGGGGGAGTCAGATCTTTCTGCTGTTTATTGCCTCTGAATCCCCAGTTTGCTCCCAGGCTGCTCTGGCGTGAGCTCTGCTCCATCTCCTGGCAGGAGACCAGGAGCTTTGCTCTGAGGCTGGAGCCTCGTTCAGCTGCTGTAACCCCCAGCAGGCAGCAGAGCCACTCTGGATTTGCACAGACATTCCTCCCAGCAGGATCAGGCCCCCAGGTTTGTTGAGGGTGGCTCTGGGAAATTTCCTTTCCTTAAAAGGACCCACTTTGGCGAAGGCAGAGTTTGAATTGTGATTTCCTTTTTTCTTTTTCCTCTTTTTTTTTAAAATTTTTTTTTTTAATCCCCTACAACTCAGAGCAAAATTTATATTGGTGAGAACTGCCTGGTTTACAGCATCAGAAAATGCTGAGCTCTGTGTCTCCACAGGCCAGGCCTGAGGGGGAAAGCTTCCCCCATGCTGGAGCATCCATGTAAGCAGCTTCACCACTCCAGGAACCGCTTCTGGTGGAGAAAGAAGGGCTAAAAGGCAATGAGACTAATTTGACCTCTGTGGGCTCCACCCTCAGCTTTTCCACTAATTGTTCCAAAGGATTTGGGGGTACAAGTTTCATGAGATCCTTGTGGAAGCCCATCCAAGGGAGAGCTGGTGCTGGCAGGCTCATGCACCATGGGGAACACGGTGTCCAAACACAGCCAGATCTGATTCACCCTCTGTACCACCCCACAGCTGGGCCTCAGAAGAATCAATATCATTTATTTTTCTCCCTGCAGTGTTTTTCTCTCTCTGCCACCTCTCTCAGCCCCTAATTTCTCTCCAGCTTTTTTTCTGTGGTACTGGTTTTTTATGTTGGACTTGCTCGTAGCTACTGTTTAACTTTGGTGATAATTGGCTGCTGTGAAAGGTGAGGTCTGGGAGGACACAGCCAGGAGGTGGCCGGTTTGTTATTGTAAGGTTGCTCATGGGCACTGAGCTGTGCTGTCTGGCTCTGCAGCTGGAAAAAGCCCATGAGACACACAGGGTTTGGCATGCTAAGGTTGCTCTCTAGATAGTCCTGGCCACAGGACATGTAAGAGAAGTAGCCCAGCAAAGGACACAACCAACATGCTGCATGAGGCAAGGTGTGTGGAGACACAGGGGTGAGTGCTGTGTTGTTGAGCTGCTGGCAAACAAATATCCCCCTGTTCTGGGAGGTCTGTGGGGGTGGCTTCACGTGAACCTCTCCTGCTCATTCCCACACCAGGGCTTTTCCCCCACCAGGGCTTTTCTCTTTGGTGGTTGCTGCCAGCACATCACCATCCTGCTGGGCCTGGGAGGCCCGGCCCAGGGGAGGTGGCTGTGCATCCCTGGTTCCTCCTCCTCATCTGCAAGACCACGACAAACATTGTGCTTCTTCCTCCTCCTCCTTTCTCCTTCCTCCACTTCCTCCTCTTCCTCTTCCCCCCAGCTTGCAGGCTCCGCAGGGCAGCCACAGCCACCTTTATCCCAATCTTCAGGTCCACTTTGGACTCAAAGAATGGTCCATGCTGATGCTTTATTGCCAGGTGTGAAGGCCTGAAGCAGCTTTGCAAGGCCTGGGAAGTTCTGGGAGTAACACCAAGAGTTCAGGTTCTCCCATCCTTCAGTCTTTGTTTGCTCAGTGCTGGGCATCAGATCTGATGAGGGGAACAGAGGTCGTGGGGCAGCACGTGACATCCTGGCATGTGGAGCCAGAGTGAATCTGGGTGGGAGCAGGCAGCAGGATGGGAGCAGGCACAAGGGTGGGAGCAGCCTAATTTGCTGGCATCAATTTTGACAACAGAAACGTGAGCTTAGACTGGCAGTGGAGGCATCCTGGGCATGCAAGGAGAGAAGGTCCCAAAAGCCCAGCTCGGGGGAACAATTTGGGTTATAAAGTTTTCTGAGCAGGAAACTCTTCACGGAGAGTCCACCAAAAGTCAGGGCAGCTGCTGATGCCAGTGTGATGGACAGCCTCAGTGTCAGCACATCTGCTCCCAGAGCTCCTGTCTGTGGGAGGAGGGTTGGGCTAAGACCCTTGGAGCCGAGCAGCCCCAGGGGAGGGTGCCTGGGATCATCCCTCCAGCTGCTGTGCCTTGGGAGCACCCCACTGCCTCTGAAGAGAGCTGGGATGAATGCAGAGGAACATGGATAAAAGCACCTGGGAGGGGTTTGCTCCTTCCTCCAAGGTGGCACTGCACAAAATGCAAGCAGGTGATGAAACCCAACCACTTGGCATGTTTCAGTCTCCCAGATATAAGAATACACATGAGGTTTCCAACATCACCTCCCAATTCAGTCGTGCCAGTCATCCTACAGTGTGGTGGGGAATTGCTTTTGCTGTTTTCAATCCACAAAACCTCCTTCTCTCCCTGTCCCCAAGAGCCACGTGCTGTTAACACACCCCAAACTCCACCCTAGGAGTGGCTGCATCTCAGCAGAGACGAGGAGACACACGGTGAATGATGTGTCAGACCCCAACGGCCTTTGTTGTTCACCTTGCTAATCCTGAAATCCCCCTGGCTCTTCAGAGAGGCAGCAGCAAGAGAAGAGCCTGGCAACAAACTCACAGAGGAGGGAGAGCTGAGCTGACGGAGCCTGGCTGAGCTGGAGCTGCCAGCCGGGAGCTGCCCTTGACCTGGGGCTGGATCCAGCCGTGCCTGAGCACAGGAGTTCCCATCTGGATCTCAGCTTTGCAGCCCAGGCCCTCCCCTGCCCAGGGGATTAGCGGAGATGCGGTTCCCAGGGCGGGGGAAGGGGCTAATGAACAGAGACAGGATAACGAAGCAGGTACGGGCTTCCTGTACTTTAGGGCTCAGGAGGAAATCCTGCAGCTGGTGAATCTGGATACGATTAGTGTCCATTTCTCCCTGTGTAATCAACCCATCTGTTCATCCTTGCGCATCAGCCGCGCACGCCCCACTGCAGGCAGATGCCTCTCGGGCACTGTTTTCATCCCCGGCTGCCACGGCCACTCCAGGCGGGCTGAGAGAACAAGGCTCGCTCTGAGCCGCTCCCCGCCGGGCTGGGGCAGTCCCGGGGAGCTGCAGCCACCACGATCCCGGCGAACAGCGCGACCCAGCCCGGGAAAAGCCGCTGCTCTGGGGGAGGGTGGCTTCTCCAAAGGGCTCGGAGCAGTTCCGAGGGATCACTGTGACACACAGATAAGCTCAGCTTTCCAGACTCTGCCTGCTCAGCCCAGCTCAGCTTTACCACAAGCAGGTAAAGGTGGATTATGTTTGACTGCCTGGCTTCAAAGCCTTGCTCATCCCATGGGAGGCTGAGCACAGGGCACACAGTGCCCTCACGGTCGGGGGAGGGACTGGGCTCTCAGTCCTGCTCTGTGAGAACTCCGGTAAAGTTGATAGGTGCTGGGGCAGGATCCTGTGGGCTCATTTCAGCTTCTTTTCCTTGGAAATTTTGTCCAGCTATGCAAAAACACGAGAGCCCTGCAGTGGGTTACAAATGTCAGGTAACACACCGGCCTGGGCTGAAATGAAATCAAAGGAGGAGCTGGTGTGTGCAATCAATGGGTTTGTTTTTTTTTTTTTTTTTTGTAGTGCAGTGGCTCAAGCTTGCATGGTCCTTTAGGGTCTTCTGAAAGGTGCAGCTTGGTGACAGAGTTGGGGCAAAGCTACTGGTTACAGTATTCCTGGTGTCCTGTACCCAAATGGTGTCGACCTCCACTGAAACAGCTCTTACTGGTGGTCACTGGAGTGTCCTGGGGGGTCTGTCACACCCAGTGCTGCCCACTAAAGATGAAGATGGTCCCAGCCCGGGGGAGTTTACATGCACACACTCCCCCACTGTGGTGTTCAGGGATCCAGGCACCCGAGCTCCTGCCATTTGCTGAGTGCCAAAGTGTCTCCTGCCATTTGCTGAGTGCCAAAGTGTCTTTACAGCCAGGAACAATCTCAGGAATGCAGCACAGGTTAAACATTTCATTTGCTTTCAAGGGCTACTTGTTGCTTCATTTCTAAATGCAACCTGTCCTCAGCCCCTGTTATATTGCTCCAGGCTGCTCTTCGGATTCTAAATCTTCTGATTTTTGTTTGGTTAGGAATGCACTGATTTACCATAAGAAATAAATGAAAAGCAAAAGAAAACAGCAGTCCTTGTTTGCATAGGCCCTACATTGTTCTGTGCTCTGCTGTTACTGAAATGGGAGTGATAAATCCCATTCCCTGGACAGAGGTTTTTTGGGTGGTGGCTGTGTGCAAACAAGGCTGGGGAAGATAAACAAGCAGAAAAAAAATGGGTTTAGGAAATGAGAGTTGAGGATGGTCAATCGACTGATGGGTCAAAGCCAGCACAAGACCATCAATTAGCAAAGCCATATTGATATTGTTTCTCCAAAGCATTTTTGTGTCCACAAAGAGGGCTGAGAGCTGGATCTGTGGTCACACTTGGCTGCAACTAGGAATCTGTACAGTTTCTGTGTTGCAAAGGGGGAGTTTTAGAAAGGATTCTGCCTGTAGAAAATATGTCCACAGTTCCAGAAGGGCTCAGCCAAAAGGGTGATGAAAATCTGTCTGTTGGTGTCATCGTCAGAACTGCTGGAGGTGGGAACATTTGCTAATCTTGCTTATTTTAGGGGCCCTGCTTTCAGAAGCAGTTCAGTTCTGAAAATGCAGCTCTGGAAACTCAGCTCTTAAGAGTCTCATACAATACATGCCTCAGACTAGACTAAAGAGGGATGAATTTTTCAGACTGTAAGTTCTTGCTTGCCTAATTATGATTTTCAGCTTCTTACAATTCGGTCTTTGCATTGTGTAAGTGTGACACAGAAGAAATAGCTGTGACATTGCCTGGCATTTTCTGTTCCAGCTGGGGAGGAACCAGCTAAACCTGCAGGGTTTCAGAGCCTGCAGAGCTGGTGTGGAAGGAGAATTTAGTTTCACGTTTGGGAATCAAACTCAGTTCCCTGAGTAATCTAAACTGTCACAATTTCTCTTCCTCCAGCACTCCCAGGCCTGGGGACAGTGTCACTCTCAAGGAGTAGCTTTGGCACCCTGAGGCAGTGCAGGGTTTAGCAGGATTGTTGTATTCATACCAAACATCAATTCAAGGCAAACAACCTTCTTCAGCTCCAGTGCTTACATCTCTATTGGAACTTTCAGTAGGTTAAAATCTCCACTTTGGGTTTTGACTTCCCTGTTCAGTTGCCTCAATAGACACATCAGGTGCTTGAAGCTGCACAAAATGGCTTTTGGATGAGCTCAGGACTGGCCAAAGTCTAAACTGGTTTGGCTTGAAGGATTTGTGGCAGCTGCAGCTCCAAATCCAGCCTGGGATGGGACCCAGTGATATGGACAGAGAAGCCATCTCTCACTTCAGAGAGTTCTCTGCCACCATCCAGCTTCTGCAAGAGAGAGGGAGCAGCTGCCCTGGGTGAGCAGAGCTCCAGAGCAGGGTGGGACATGGCTCACAAACAGACTGCTGGGCACGTACTAAAAAGGTCAGCAACGTTGCCAAAACCCCTGGCTTGGAGTTTTTCTGTGTTTCGTGGGTCTGGAGCCCCAGAGCTCTGTCTGTGATGTGGCAGCTCCATCTTCATCCCTGGTGGGAGCAGGAAAGAGCTTGGATGGACTCGGGCCTTTGTGCTTCAGAGGTGCCAACAGTATGAATAATGTATAGGAGTTCAATTCTTCTCTCCCTGGCCCAGGGCAAGGTGTCCCAGCTGATAAGAACTGGGAGCCCAATCTTGTTAAAGCCAGTGTTAGAATTAGACCTTCATGAGATCCACTGCCTCAAGCAATTCCATTGTTCAAAGCACATTCGGTTAATTAGTACATTAACTAATAACCTTCTCAGCATCCCAGGTAGGGAATATCTGTCTCCCAAAGGAGGAAACAGAGGCAAAGTGACTTGCTAGGACTGGATGCAGGAACTTAGCAATGCAGCTGTTAAGTCTGTTTTTTTTCTGTCTCAAATGATTTTGTGTGGCTGCTGCTGCCTTATGCACATAATTTCCCTGGGACAGAAATGGAGGAGTCCTAAAAACTCCTGAGGGAGTGCTCAGGCTGAGTGAGGGAAGGTACCACTGGACAAACCTGACAAGAACTGAATCCATCCAGATACTCAGAGGAGGCAATTTGCTTCACCCACATGCACCAACTAAGGAATAAAACCAAAACCACTTCTCATTTTCAAGGAAAGCTTTTCTCACCACCCTGGCTTTTCACTCACATCTTCATCTACCCTAAATTTCATGAGCAAATGGCCAGTGTGGGGAGGAGAGAGCACAGGAGGAATGACAGTGTGGCTGTGTTTGTAGAGGCTCACTGGAATGGGAAGAGACCAGAGGGGTAAGACCTGAAGAGATTCAAACAAACAGCCAGAGGGGAAACTTTGATGCTGAGGAAGTCCTTGGACTCCAACACATGATGATGAGCAGCTGATTTCCACAGCTTTGCAGCGTGGTTGGAAAAAACCCTGAGCTGAAGAACAAGGGTAGAGTTCTTTGGCTTGCAGGACTCATGACAATGCCACAGACCCTTTCTCACGAGCCCTGATCCCAAACAAAAAGGGGACGCTTGTTCTCCCCACCCAGCTCTGACCTGAAGGTGCTTTGTGCTTTACCTGCTCTCAAATGACAACTCCCAGCAGCAAGGACGTGTGTGCAGAGGAATGAGAACCAACTCCTGCATGCAGGGATCCATCCCTGAGGAGGAGAATCTCGAAGGGTTTAATTATGGGGCCACGTGCCTTATCAGTCTGCTGGCTCCCAACCAGCCACAGCCCTGCTCAGCCCTGGAATGTCAAGGGAGTGCCTGGAACGAGGGCCCTGGTGAGGTCACAGAAGCAGAAAAGCAAGTGGCCTGTCCTGTAGAAGGGACTCCTTTCGTGACCACAGCTCAATCCACCACCGGTTTGCTGAGCCCACAGCAGCCCAGATTGGAGGCTACAAAAATATCCCTGTTCAGCAACTCCTCCCTTGTCCTTTGTGAAGCTCCAGCATTTTAATCATGTTCACACCTCCCTCTCCTGACACAAACCAGCTCAGCTCCCTCCCAGGTCCACAAAACCTGTGCATTCCTGGTCTCATTCCCTTGCTTATGCATCAGATACTTTCCCCTCCATAAGCTTCCCAAACATCCCTGTTTGTTTATTCTCTGTATTCACATCTTTCCCCCCATGCACCCTCATTTGACTGAGATTTGTTGAATAACCAGCTGGAGCTGAGGGGCTACATGCAGTTTTGGGTGTGCTGTTGATAGATGGAGCAATCCCAGCCCCATGCATGTCCCCACTTCCATATTTCTCAATCTCAGGACCACCAGGAAAGAGCTGCTGATGTAGGAGCCCAGTTATTGGGAAAGACAAAACAGCCCGTCCTGTAAATGTGTCTTGTGAATGTGCCTCATCCTGCTCTGTTCATTTTCACTCGGAATAAGGGTAAAAACAGAGTTCCTCAGGTTGTCAGGGGTTTCTAGAAGAGAGAATGAAAACCAATTTCAGGTGCCAGAGCAGCTGAAATTGGTTTTCATTCTTAGCTTCAGCCTGACATGCTGTGTGTGGCCATTCTCGATCTGTTCCTGTACAAATCTAGAGCCCTTTGGTCATTCTCCAACCTGTCTTGCTGGTTTTCCTGGAAGAGTGTTACACGAGAAATGCACTGTTCTCTCCATGCAAAGGCATTTTCAAGCAAGCCTTGTCTTCTCAAAGCCTAGTAAAATAAACCAGATTTGGGTCTCTCAAATACCTTCAAAATTCCCAGACTTCGAGGTTAATACAAATTGCACAAACCTACCTGTGGGGTCACACATGGCTCCACATCAAACCCATACCAGAAATCAGGATAACCTGAGCAGGCTCTCAGTGGAGTTTTTTACAGGTGATGCTTATTTTTAGGGACAATTTAATAAGCCTAATCAATCACAACAAATTACTAATAAATCCATAACAGTTTTCACCTGGAGATCTTAGGTTCCTTTGCCAGAAATTGCAGTGAGGAATAACGGTTATTTAAAAAAAAATCTAAAGATTTAACTTTTTTCACAGGATAATTCAAGATGTTGCCATTATGCTTCTGCTCTGAATTACTTTGCAGAGAAATTACCCCCCCACTGACTCGAGAAAGCTGAGCAGGTCCAGCCTCCTGTGCTTAAATTTATCCCATGTGAATCTGGCACAAAGTGCCTCATCCTATTGACAACAAAACCCAACAGGATTTTCCTACAGGTCCTGTAACAGCTTCAAAGCTGTGCTGGGTTTTGGCATTTCCAGTTCCCTGCATCCTTAAGGGATAGGACTTCTAATGGGGAGATCTTACGTGCCCTAAATCCTCAGAATACTCCTGATTTTTGCACCTTGTCCCATCTGCAGAAGCAGAAAGCCCAGGGGGTGTTTGATTTGTGTCCTCCTAAGGGTCTTCCCATGCCAGGTACTCCCAGATGGGTTTGTGAGGTAGTTTGCCTTGCTCTAAAAACCTGTCATTGGTTTTGCTCAGGATTTGGAGGAGCATGAGGCCTGTGGTGGAGGGTGGGATTCATCTGTGTGTCTTGTTGGGTGCTAACTGGGACTTCAGCCCTGTGCTTTCGGCAGAAGAGGGTCCAGTGAGAGGCGTCTCCCGTTCCTCAAGCCATGGGCGCATTGCCTGGATGGGCAGCTGTGGGGCTGCTTAGTGGAAGGGCAGGAGGATAAAAGTCGTGGAGCTCATGAGGCTTTTTGTGGGCACAAGGTGCTGCTGGAGAGAGACTCTGTGTCTGAGGCAGGCTCGTCCTGATGGGAGCGAGCAAGGGAAGCTCTGGCTGCTGTTCCCGCGGGTGCCGTTGGGATCCGGGTTGTGGAGGCCACGCTGTCCCCAAGGCCGGGTTCCTCTCCCCCTCTCTGCGGGTGTTATTTACACCATTTCCTGCCCAGGGAAGTTCAGGAGTTTGACGTTACAGGGCTGGTTTCCGCTCTCCTGCCCGGCTCCCTTCGGGAGCTCTCACAGAGCCCGGCAGCAGCCGGGCCGGACCCCGCGGGCGGGATGGAGGTGCCAGTCCAGGGAGGGAAGTGTAACCCATGTCAGGCTGGACAACTCAGGCTCAGGCGGCTTGGGAGGGCTGGACAAGCAGCCCTGTGTCCATCCCTCCGGCTCAGTCCTGCTGTGGGACTGGACGGGGCTGGCAGGAGGAAGGAGGACGCGCCCGGGCATGGCTGCAGAGCTTTTGGGTTCCTGCCGAATTGACGCCCTCCCCTCTCCCCCCTCATCCTTCCCGCCTGGCCTGCGTCTCCCCTCCCTTCCCTTCTCCCTCCCATCCCGCAGCAAACAAAATGGCTGCTCCATGGCCATTTTGTTTCCCATCTGGAAGGGGGAAGCCGGGACGCTGGGACTTGGCTCTTTTTTGGAGGCTGCGGCCATGTCCGAGCCCAACTCTCCCGTCTCTACGTGGCACCGGCTGTAGCAAGAGAGAGAAAGGGGAAAAAAAAGAGGAAAAAAAAAAAAAAAGGACATTTTGGAACGAGACCAAAGGCAGAGGCAGAGAGTGGGTAGTTTTGGCGTATGTTGAGCACTGAAAATGCCTGGAATTGCCAAACTGAGCTTTTGTATGAGCAGCGTAAGGGCTACTCGGTGCTCGCAGAGCCGCGGGGCTGCACGGAACAGCCGGACGGAAAGGTTTGTTCGCTATATTCAATAAAACAGCCCTCCTTTCTTCTGGATTTATAAAGTACCAGAGAGCACTGTTGTCTTAATTTGTTTTTGGACGGGCGGATGGTTTTACACATCGGCTTGGTATGACCAGAGCCGGTCACTGCCGGACGGTAGTGTTTTAACCTGTTGTGTGTCCTCTTGTTTTTGGTGCAAACGGGATCTGACCTTTCCACCGAGCTGGCACTGCCTGGATTTAGCTGATGTAATCCGGAGGATATTTTTTTAGGGATTTTTTTGTTTATTGCCTTCTTGCCTTGAAAGTTTTCATCTCAGGAATAAAAACATCTTAATTTAAATATTTAAAGCAATAGCTGTTCTTGGCTTTTCAAGCCCTTGCTTTTCTCCCAAGGCTGGAGCTGTACTGTGCTCACAAGCTGTTTACTGCACTCTGTGTGTATCCTGCACACGTTAAGGTGTGATACACAACAGAAACACCATCAACAGGAACACGCCTTGAAAGTTTAAAGCAACTTGGTGGCGTTACCGTAAAATTTTGCACAGAAGCAGGGCAAAAACACCAGAACATGCGCCAAATAAAAGTGATTTTTTTTTTTTTTTGGTAAGTGATTCTGCATTTCCTTCAGTAGCCTGGATGTCTTGGCGTTAGTAGCCACGTCGCTTTGTTCGTGGACGCTCCGAGGAGCAGATCCCTGCCCTGTGGCACGGGAGGGATCAGGCTCTGATAAGGTGTTGGAATGATCGTCCTGCTGTTCCTTGAGTGGCTTTCCAGACATGTGGAGAGAAGCAGACACTTCCAGAGCGGAGCTGGGAAGGAGAGCAGAAAGAGGTGAAATGGCTTTCCTTGCACAGAAAGGTATTTGATTTGCCTCCATATCCCCTTGGCTTGTTTGCAGACAGACAATAGAGAGACTGGCAGGGCCGTGGTGGTCCCGGAGCCGGGGCTGCACAGGTGTTGGGTGGGTGCTTCACGGAGCAAATTTAATGTTTTGGTCCAAATCTACATTGGAGGTGGACATTACCTGCACGCCTTTCATGAGCAGCTTATGAGCTGAACATTGAGAAGCTTAACCACGTTAATAGAACAGGTTTCATAGAGTGTTACAGAAGAAAATGTTCTTTCTTTAGATTTTTGAGTTAACCTATAGAATTGAGTGCAGAACAGGTAAAAATAAGCCTGAAGGATATTTTTTTCCTCTTATTTTTAGTATTTAGTGAAATTACTCTGTGAAATATCAGTAGCGCCTATCTTGCATTACAAAAATTCTGGGATTTTTTTTTTTTTACTTCAGGAGAGGGTGAGGTATATACAAATTTACAAGGAAAATATACCAACATTTAGAAAAACCATTACCCTTATGGCCGCCTTTAATAATGCGTTTAGGAAGGGTTAATTAAAGGTAAGTCATATAACAAGCAGGTTACAGATGCCTGCATTATAGATAACAATATCAAATTCATTAATAACAATCCAGATGTTTCGAAACATCTGATTGGATTCAAGACAACCCCTAAGTGATGAGCAGCTGTTTACAAGGATACCTGCTAATTGTGTTAATAATAAATGCGATGACAAAGTTGATGTGAAACATTCCCTATGTCATTTAAAGTGTCTGGAGTAAAAGCATTGCCGAGAGACAGGGGCTGTTACAGGATTGATCTGTAAATATTTTTATTTCCATATCTCTTTCCCTATTCACGGTGCCTTTGATTAACTGTTTCAAAGTGTGATATTTAATATTGACTTTAGGATGGGGTGTTTGCGAAGATGGTTGGCCTTGCTCTGCTGAGAGGTTTGCCTGGCCTGGGAGAAGTTATAAACAACTTGTTTTCATGGCTAGTTTGGCAAATGACATTTTTTATTGCTTTCCCGTGGCACAGGGTGTGTCCAAGATGGGTTTTTGGTCTGTTTTCTGCTTTTCGTGGAGCGGGTTCCTCGCTGCCGGGCGGATCAGCAGCTCCAATTGGCGCTGTGGGTCCCCACAATGTTGGGGAGTCGTTGAAAACCTTCCACGCTTCTTTTGGCTTCTATTTGGTTTGATTTTCAATTTTTTTTCTTTTTGTCTGTTTGGTTTTTATTTTTCCATCCCAGCCAGGTTGGGAGGACATGAAGCCAAGGGAACAAAATGGCCACACTCGGCCATTTTGTGCCAACGCCGCCATTCCAGGGAGTCGGGGCCGGTTCTGCGCCAGCTCCAGGAGGCTGAAAATCCTCTTGGAGCCTCAGGGTCCTGATTTCCCACTGGGAAGCCCTCCCTGTCCTTGGCACATTTCGGACCGTGGCTTCACAAAGGCTGAAAGTCTCTTTTAAAGCAGAGACTTATGTTGTTTTTTGGTTTCCTCCTCCCCCCTCCTCCATTTCATTCAGTGCTCCTTAATAAACCAGATCAGCTCCTCAAGGCTTCAGAGCCTTTCCAGCTCCTCTCCGAGGTGGGCTCCTTTTAAACGCAGACACTTGGCTGTGCTCAGGAATCTCTGGTGCAAAGATGTTTCAAAATTTGGGGAGCATCATCTTGGGTTTTCTGCTGGGGTCATCACAAGCCACCGTGAGCCCTGATAAATAAGGAGCAGTTTAGGTCACTTCTTGATCCCCAAAACAACTCTGAAAGCTGGACTGGAAATGCCATTTTTATTCCAGCCTGGAGGATCTTGCTGTGAAAAAAACATACCCTTAACCTGACAATTTTCCTCACCCCTCCAAGCACCTGTAGGTAGTGGGGCCATGTAGTGACACACTGTGCACAGAGACCCTCGTGCAGTGACTTGCAGAAACTGATGAAGTGTTTTCACAGAAATCAGATTTAATCAATTTTGAGGGATCCATATGAATCTGGAAAGTAAAAAGTACAGGGCCACTGCCTTAAGGCCTGCACAGAAAGTGGTGGTTTTTGAAGAGGTTCTTGGCAATCAAGTATCCAAAAATCTTTCAAAACTGGGTTTAATCTCAGAAGGCAGAGAGAGGCTTCTGGGTGTGGGTCTCTGACTCCTACAGACCCTGTTGGCTGTTTTCTTCAGAATTTTGCACAGCTACATCACATCCAGGCATATTTGGGCACATCTCCTTCCTTCCCCGTCTTTTGTCTTGATGGTTTAGACCTCGGGCCACGAGAAGAGGGAATTCCTGTCATTGCAATTTGTGTAGGACAAACAAGTGTGACAGCGATACTAGAGGGTAGGATGCTCTTAGTCATCCTTACTGGGCATAAAAAATCCCCCTGTTTGATCCATAAATCCTCCTGTTTGACTTCTTTCTTCACAGATCCTGCTAAAATCAGGATTCCAGAGTCAGCAGCTGGGTATTCCCAAAACCTGTACTCATTAAGACAATTATTATAATTAAGTCTTCTGTTTTCAGGTTTGCTTATAGAAGTCAGAAGGGATTTTTTTTTTCTCTCTCTCTCTCCATGTATAATTACATCTATGTGAACTCAGAGTTATTTAATGTAATTTCCCACTGACAGTTTGAGATTGGCCCAAATTCCTGTTGTCTGCAATGGTATCAAGAGTGACCTTTCAAATGCTTGCCTGATACATCTGGTTTATGTGCTTAAAGTAATATAAACTACCAGATTGGGAACCAGGAAAAATTGTTCCTCCAGGTCAGTTGCTAGAAGTGTCTTTGGAGAAGACGAGCATCCTCTGCCTCTGTGCTTCACCCAGGAATCGTCTACATCACCCACCCTCCCAGTCCCTGACCAGTGCAGCATCTCTGTTGGCTTTCTTGCCACCCTTCTGCTTGATGTTTGTGGCAGCAGCTTAATTTTTGGGAAGCTGAAACATTTTAGTTTAAACTAACCCTTCTGTCCCCAAGGAGCTGAGCAGTGACACACCTGATGGACCCTTAAGCCTGGCTGCCACCTCACCAAAGCTCTGGCTCTGTGCTGAGGAGGGATGTGCAACCCCTGTGCCACACTTTCTCTGCTGATAAAACCAGGAGAAATAGCATTTCCCATCAGGAGGCTGTTTGGGATGCACTTGGCACCAGGGATGGGCCGAGCACTTCAGTGCTGTAGGAACCAGTTCTGCCACATTTGGGGTTTTGACGTTGTTCATTCCCTGTTACACCAGGAGAGGCCTGGGCCAGATGGTCCAGCACAGTGGGTCATTCCCTGTGAAGGACCAGTTTGTCAAAGGAAATTAAGAGAATTACCTGGACTGTGTTGAATGCCAGTGAGGAGAGCCTGTGGAGAGCTCTGGGGAAGAGGGAGCTTCCCAAACCTTGCTGCAGAAACACCCTTGTGCCTGAGGCCATCCTAAACTCTCACAAGGATCCCAGCTACAGTAGTTCACCAAAGCTTTGGGAATATTTAGGCTGTTGCCTGGTAGCTGTGGAAGCACAAAGCATTAGGCAGCTTTTATCCCTTTGGAGACTTCTGCCTGAGCCCCCTCCTCTCCCACCACAGCACTCAGCAGATGCTTGTGGAGGTTGGGGACATCTCCTGCTGAGCTCCCATGAGAAGTTATCCTTTGGGTCTGTGCTGGGCTGCAGATGCAGCCTGCTTGGCGTGGCTCCCTCGTCGTTAGGGCTGCTTTCATCTCCAAGGGGGAATTCTTTCTCCTTGCAAAAGAGCCCCACACGTTTCTTTCAAACCAGCAGATTAATACCTCGCCTCTGTATTTGGGTGTACAGAGAGGGAAGAAGCCTCAGAAGGTGAGCCAAGGGCTTGGGGGGAAGCCAGTCTGTCTCAGATCCATGCTAATACTGCTTGGCTGGGCTGGAGCATTAGAGGAACAGCACGGCTGCATGTTGCACTCATTTGTTTAGGAAATAAGATCTGCCTTGATGTACTCGATACCATTACATTTGCAGCCTAAAAGCTTCCTTGTACTTAGTTATTTCTAATCTGCTCAATTCCCTGGAGTGCACAGCAGCTAAATTGATGGATTCTCTTATCTGGTCTGGCAGGTTTGTTCTAGATACACTGTGTGTTCAGGAGGTGAGGTCAGCCTGGCTGGGTGTGCTTGGCGCTGCTGCAGCTTCCCGAGAGCTCTGCTCTCTCATGTGTAGCCCCGGGTTCCGAGGGCAGGGCTGCTGCTTTTGTGCACCCTTGGGCACATGAAGTCTGCAGCCAGTGTGATTGCCAAGCACAAGGTGTAGTCCAAGTGGGCTGAAGGAGGTTTGAAGAAGGAGAAAGAGCTCCAGGACAAGGTTGGATATGACTCCTCTCCCCTGCCATCAAAAATTCTGATTTTTCATGCATTCCTCTTTGCAGGACCTGCGGAGCAGCCAATGCCTGGATAAGGCTCATCCCAGTGCCTGGATAAGGCTCATCCCTGGATAAGGATCATCTCAGTGCCTTAGGCTGCCACAGTCCCAAGCTGTCCTTGAGGCTGAGGTAGTAGATTGAATAGTTGTGGAGTCTGGTCCTCCCTCTGAGCTAACTATACAATCTACTGTCTTTCCTAAGGAGACAGTCAAGTCTTCAGGTCTGCTCATCCACTTCTACACCAGCTGAGGGGCAGGTGCTGCAAGAACAGCAAATCCGTGCCCGTGGTGCATCTGTTCTGCTCTGTGGAGGTGAGGTAGTAGGTTGTATAGTTTGGTGGGAGGGATTTGATCCCATTTCAGGTGATAACTATACAGTCTATTGCCTTCCTTAAAGAGCAGCAAAACCACCGGAGGAGCTCCTGAGGCATCACTGCTTTTGTTGAGGATCCAAACACACATCGTGGCATTGTTAAACAACTCAGTGGGTGTTTCACTTACAGCATCCAGAATCGCATTCTTCCAGGAATTGCTTCATGCCTCAGGCACTGGAGCATGGAGCCACCTGCTTCCAGGGAACCCACCTCTCTTTAAGGTGTGAGAGACCCAGGGAAATGAGTTTGCACAGCAGCTCCCAGTGTTGAATTCTATGCATTTTTTGCAGGAGATGGGCTCAAGTTGTAAAGTGTTTAAGTCTGTTGATCTTTTCTGGTCTGTCCTCAGGTCTGGAGGGGAGCAGATACTTTGCTATAAATGGGACAGATCTGAGTTCGTGATTTAATTTTGTTGTGCCCGGTTCTGAAGTTTGGGTGCAGAACCATACCCAAGGGCAAGCTTAGCATGTGGACTCAGAGCCCTGGGAGCTGATCAGATTTGGCTGGTTGGCCCCTGCTCAGGAAGTGCATTTTGTTTTGGACAAGTTCCCAGCCTGTCCCATGGAACAGAGTTAGGGGGTGGTTCTTTCTGATCTGATAATCCCTTATCAAATGAACTCACTCACATGCAAACCCTGCCAGGGAAGTTTAGGGCTCTTTGGTATTTACATAGGTTGGGGCAGTGATTCAGACTAAAATCTTGTCCCGAAGTGGAGACAGGTAGGGAAGAGACAAGAGCCAAAGGGAGCAGGTTCTAATCCTTCTGGGTTCTCCCAGGCACTGGCACCTGACAGCAAGAAGTCGTCACGCTTCAGAGCCCTGGCCCTTGGCAAGGAGCAGGGAATTGTTAATTCTTCCCTTTCTTAGGAGCAGATGGGACTCCCCCTCTGCCGTTTTCCAGGGTAAGTAGGATCAAGAGCACGAGTGGAGCTGTAACACGAGCAGGGCTGCATCAGGAAGGACATTTCAGGCCATTATCACGACCATCTTACTGCCAGGGAGACGCGTGAGATCCGAGACACCGGGGAGCGAGGGCAAGCAGAGGACACCTTCTCAGATGAAGTGGGAGGGAGAGAGCAAAGAGAAATTGGAGCCCTCAAATTTCACACTGAGCAAAGGCACAGGGAGAGCCAGACCTGGCTGCCGGGGCCGTGGGAGTCCCCAGAATGAAGCAGCTCATTTCAGGCCCCTCTGCTGGGACAGGGCGTAGCTGCAGCGAGGCTGAGACACAGCTGGTGGGTGGGGATGCTGCAGTTCCAAGCGGCGAAGGAATGCAGCCCTCTCTCCATAAATCTGGCTTTTCAGCAGTCCTGGCGACTTGCTGTGCCAAACTACAGCTTGGTCCTCTGAGCTGCATGATTATCCTCCAGCTGCCTGCTCAGGGGCAGGGCTGCTGCCCACAGATTGCTCGGAAGGTAGCAAAATAGCACCACAAGCATGGGAACAGCATATCCACTTCATCTGGAGAGGTGTCGCCTGGAAAAGAGCTAATTCCCAGATGGAATATGTTCAGTCCCCCTCCGTGGCATTGATACTAATGCAGAGAATCTTAAACAGTGGAACTGTGTGAGCTGGAATCCATGAATAAAATATTGCTGGAGATATTCCCTTGTGAAAATAAACTTGATTTGACTTTTTTAAAAACAGAGTCTTTTTATTGCCCTGAAGTGAGTTTGGCTGGTAAACTGGGACCTCTCGAGGGGTGGTCACTGTTCCTGACTGACCAAAATCCTGGACATGAAAGGGAAGCCACAGGATGAGGATGTGGGGCAGACTGAGGTGGCCAAGCTGAGACCATCTGTGTTGGCTGTCAGCAGGTGCTTCCCTGACCCAAATTTTCAGCACAACCCCTACACGAAGCCCATCCTGCTTCCTCATCCTCAGTCAGCTCAAGGGCTGCAGGTTGGGCTTCCCTCTGCCCTGGATAGTCCCTCCTATAAACATGTTTATAATGTTCATACCAGCAAGAGGAGAACACAGGGACGTCCAGGGTCCACTAACCCAAGTAAATCCCATCAAGGGCTAAAAACCAGCCCAGGTAATGTCTGATTGCTCCAATGTGTCCTGGCACAAAGGAGAGGGCAGCTTTGCCCAGGAGGAGGCTGACCAGCCTGGCTAAGCTTACACCCACGGATATGTGGGACAGCAACCTGACTCACTGCTCAGAATCCCACAGCACGTGGCACTGGGGGAGCCACATCATCCCTACCACAATGGCAGGGAGGAACAGGGACCTTTTTTTAGCAAAAAGCAGCCAGGAAGGAAGATCCAGAAAGGTGAGTCCTCCATAGACTCTCACAGGACATTGTGGCACAAGAGCACTTTCAGCCCAAACATCTGAGGGAATACATGGAAACTGGATGGGCCTGCCAGCAGCAGAACCCCAAATGCAAATCCCCCAGCAGGGTGTATGTGCTCACCCCAACCTTTGTGAGCCACTGCATTCACGGGAGATTCAGGAGCTGAAGCAAAGGAATCTCCTGTTGCTCAAGCAGCAGCAAACACCTCCCTGTCCCTGCTGGAAACAGGCCCAGGAATGGAGGGAACCAAGCAGGTGAGGCTCATAAAGAAGCCTAAACACCACCAATCCCAGCAGTGAAGCCAAGGCAGCCCAGCTGAGGGTTAATGCCTTCTCCTGCTCCCACCACACAGGGCCATGGGGCTGTAAGAACCCGGCAGAATCTTTGCCAGGGTCACCCCAGGGCCAGAGGCCCCTTTGTGCCAACCCCGGCAATGGAGTGGAAATGCTGCCAAAGCCTCCCTTGAATGTCTGTGTTCCCCCCTGTGCACCACACCAAAGCCTGCCCTTGCCCAAAGGGCCCAGTTCAGGATGAAGCCAAAGGCCCCAAATGCCTGTGAGGGCAGGCACAGCCCCACTGGCCCAGGGAGCAGGGCAAGAGGGAAGCGGATTTCCTTCTGGGTTGGAGTTTGCTGCTGCAAGGAACTCTATAAATAGGTCCTTGCACAACAGCCTCCCCCCACAGGTCAAAACCTTCAGGAAAACACAACTCCAGAGTTTTCACAAGGTTCGTAGCCCCACACCAGTGATAAAACACCTCAGCACTGGAATTATGGAATTATGTTGGTGGCTGGTAATCAGCAGCACTCTTGTGCCTCAATGGCTCTCAGCAGGGTGGGGGATCCAGCACCGCAAAAAATCAGGGCTTGTCTGAGGGCCCTGATCTTGCTGGGAGGAGAAATGGTTTCCTGCTCTTTGTTGTGTTTCTAGGGGACTTTTTGGGAATGCTACAGTGTCCTTCACACAGATGCAAAACCAGACGAAGGCCTGAAATGCTGTCCCAGCTCCGACCCCTCTCCCCTCACCCGGGTGAGGAGCAGCCTCTGGGGCTGTATTTTGTCATCTGCCCATGAGCCAGGGATGGATTTCTCCCCCGAAGGCAGCTCGGCAGCAGGAGCTCAGCCTGCTCAGAGCGTGCAGCAGCCACGGCACCTGGGCACGAGGTCATTTTTAATCTGAATCTTAACTACATCTGAAGCTGGCGGTGCAATAAAGCTCAGAACTGCGGGCGGGGAGTTGGGCTGCCCAGTTCTCAGCGGTGCCTCTCCCAGAGCCATCTGCTGGTCACTGCCTGGCCGGGCTGGGCTGGCCGGTGACCTGAGAACACCCCGCAGGCAGCTGGGTTCCCGCAGGACAGCTGGTGCTGCCGGCCTCCTGCCGCACGGCTTCAGGAGAAGGGAAATCTGGAGCTGCAGGCGCAGCTCTGCTGGGAAAAGCAGGGGCAGCAGGACCGGGAAAAGCAAAAGGCAAAGTCAGATACCACCATCACTCCAGTGCTGATTCTGCCTTGTGAGGCCCTTTCCCCTTATGCTTCCCCCAGACGGATATTCTGAAGTGAAAATGCTGCAAAAACAGAGAATCTGGGGACGTACACTGTTATTTAACTTTTTTTCTGTGCTGCAAAGATGAAATTGTGTGTGTTTAGGGTGTGAGAGGCTTGTGCTGGGCTTCCTAAAACAGGGAACCAGATCTGCTCCAGCCATAGTTCTTTATTTCTTTTTTTGCTCTGAGCTCTTTTTCTCTTGCTTCTCTTGCCCAAGAATTCCTGGTGGGGACACATTTTTACTTTACACTCAGCTGGATGCTCAAGAAAAATTCCCTACGTCATCCTCAATCCCCATGGCCTCCTGCTGCTTTTATACAGATTAAAAAACATTAAGTTACACCCTTACAAAAAGCAGCACATGGATGCTTTTGGAAAGCCAAAAAACCCCTTCAGGACCTACAGAAGTCATGTTGTCTTTTAGCAATTCTATGTAAGCACATAATTAAGAGCATTTTACAGGTATAATAAGTGGCTCCCGGGTGTCCAGATCCCCCAGAGAGACAGTGAACAGACTTTCACAACAGGATTTATTCAGTGCATGCTCTGGGGATGCACAGGACAGAGCAGTAGTGGAGGATCTGAACAATGGCCTTCAGGCCATCCTCCACCTCATCTGTAAGAAATGAAAGGTTGCAATGACCAGAGAAGGGGCTGTATCTCCCCATTATCTTCCTTCCACCTGTCTGCAAAGCTTGTCACATATTTCACACACCTGACTGGGAATCCTCAGGTGAAGGGAGGAGAGACGTGGGGTAACAAAACACAGTGGCCCAGACAATGCCAGTGGTCCTGAAACAAGCCCAGGAGCCACCAAAACCCTCTAACAATGTCACTTGTATCTCTGGAGCTCAGACTGTACCAATACACCTGGAGACTTGTTCTCCTTGACCACACACACATCAAGAGGAATCTGTACCTAAATTCAAATACACTGAAATGATGCAAAGAATGAAGCCATGCAGGGAAAAGCTACATGAAGGAGCTGGTGGCCTCTCTCAGCTCTGGAGGTTTCTCTTCTGTGCGTGCAGGCAGGTGCAGGCACATGCGTAAAATAAATCTTTGGCGTTGGAGGAGGCAAGGGCTGCAGAGTGGGAGCAGGAGAGGGGAGAAGAGCTGGGTAATACTGGCCAAAGCTACACCAGGACGAAACAGAAATCCTCAAAAAAGCCGGTTTGTTTTGGACAAGAAGGGAAAGAGGTAAAACTTGTCCAAAATTGAGATGAACACACTGGGAGGGAAAAGAGCCTTTCTGCTGGAAATAAACACCAAAGCCAACCACCATGTCTCATCTACAAACACCAAAGCCAACCACCATGTCTCATTGTCCCCAGGTCACCCTGCTGTCCCCGGGGTCACGCTGTGGCGGGGCCTGCCGGCCACATGGGCGGGTGAGTGGGAGAGCTCAACACTTCCAGCCTGGAAATGGAACAGAAGGCAGGAAAAAGGAGAAGCATCCAAGGTCAGCAGCATTATGGCAAATCCTGCCCTCAGGTCTCCTCAGGAAGGGGACAGAGCTCCCCCAGGGCTGCCCTTGGCTCGCTGGGGCTGCAGCAGAGAAGGCAGCGTAAGGAGGGGGCTGTGAATTGTCCAAGGAGTCTCCTGAGCCTACAACCAGGGCTGGTGGAACAACCAGGGCTGGTGGAACAACCAGCGCTGACAGAAGCCTTGGTGAGGGGTGCAGGGACAGCTGAGGAAGACCCTTCAGAGCAGAAGGCCCACCAGGATGGCACTGGGGAGGAGGAAGAGTGAAAGCCCCAAGCAGGTCCTGGGGGCTCCACCTTTGGGTGGATCCGCACTTGTCTGGTCTGAGTTTGTCCCCAGTTCTTCTGTGTCCAGGGCACCTGCTGGAAGAAGAGAGGAGAATGTGGAGTTAGAGGGGAAGATCTGGCAGAAGAGAAGCTCCCACTCATGCAGGTGTGCCATGACGTGCCGCAAGGCCCTGTGAGGCAGCAGAGCTCTGGTCCAGGGAAGCTGTGGGTTAGTGGAGCAGGCTGTGAATGGGACCATGCTTCGGGGACATCCAACCAACCCCTCAGGGTTAGAGCAAAGAGTGAGGGAAAGGCTTGGTGCCACATACAAGAGGAGGATCCAAAGGACCAGTCTGACACTGCTCCTCCCAAGCCCTCTCCATGCTGCTTGGGGATCCCTGAATGTCTGAGTGTCCATGCCAGGCTGACTCCACAGTTGCCTTACCTGAGAGGGAGGTCTGGAAATGGGGGCTCGGCCCTTTTTTGTCTTTGGAGGATGATGTTAAGCGCAAGAACGTGGGCTCTTCAGGGCTGAGGACCACTGACTTGGAGGGGGTTATGAGCTCAGCTCTATTGAAAGCTAACTTCATCTCTGGAACAGCTTGGCTGAGGGATGGAGATGGACTAGAAAAGGCTGATTTCTCTTTCTCGTCCTCTTTGACACCTTTCTTTCTTTCTGGGACTGATCTGGGGCTGAAGGCTGTGCCCATGCTTTCTAATAAGGCTGGATCCTCTGTAGTGAAGGAGCTAAGAGGTTCTCCAGTGTCTGCCTCTGGAGACACGTCATAATCTGAGTCTAAGGTGGGCTCAAAGGAAAGACTGATCCCAGTGGCCTCAGTAGGATCAGATCTTTCTGGTTCTGGCTTTGTGGTTGTGGCAGTTTTCAGTTGTGTCTTTGCTGTTGTGGCAGGTGCTGGTGTTGTAGCAGCAGGTGTTGGCTTGGCTGTAGTGGTGGTAGATGTTTGTGTGGTGGGTGTTGGTTTGGCTGTAGCAAGTTTTGCCTTAGCTACAGTTGGGGTGGGTTTTGGTGTGGTGGGTGTTGGCTTGGCCATAGCTGTGGTTGGTTTTGGCTTGGCTGTAGGGGTGGTTGTGGTGGGGTTTGGTGTGGTGGTAGTGGTGGTTGTGGTGGGTGTTGGTTTGGTGGTGGTTGTGGTAGGGTTTGGTTTGGTGGTAGTGGTGGTTGTGGTGGGATTTGGTGTGGTGGGTGTTGGTTTGGTGGTGGTTGTGGTGGGGTTTGGTGTGGTGGTAGTGGTGGTTGTGGTGGGATTTGGTGTGGTGGTGGTTGTGGTAGGGCTTGGTTTGGTGGTAGTGGTGGTTGTTGGCTTAGTGGCAGTGGTTGTTAGGGTGGGTTTTGGTGTGGTGGGTGTTGGCTTGGCCATAGTTGTGGTGGGCTTTGGCTTGGCCGCAGTGCTGGTGGCTGCTGGCATGGTGGGTTTTGGCCTGGCCCTGGCTGTGGTGGCTGCTGGCATGGTGGGTTTTGGCCTGGCCCTGGCTGTGGTGGCTGCTGGTGTTGTGGGTTTTGGCCTGGCTGGGGATGTTGTTGGGACCATGCTGGCAGGTTTTGGCTTGGCTGTGCTGAAGGGTGCCTGTGCTGGGGGTTTGGGCTTGGCTGTGGTCGGGAGTGTGGTTGTAGGTTTTGGCTTAGCTGTGGTAGACACTGGTTTTGTGGGTTCTGGTTTGCCTGTGGTGGACACTGGTGTGGGTTCTGGTTTGGCTGTGGTGGACACTGGTGTGGGTTCTGGTTCAGCTGTGGTGTGAACTGGTGCTGTGGGTTCTGGTTCAGCTGTGGCTGTGGGCTCAGGTTTAGCTGTGGGCTCTGGTTTGGCTGTGGGCTCTGGTTTGGCTGTGGGCTCTGGTTTAGCTGTAGGCTCTGGTTTAGATGTGGGCTCTGGTTTGGCTGTGGCTGTGGGCTCTGGTTTGGCTGTGGGCTCTGGTTGGGCTGTGGCTCGGGTGGATGGCCTTGCCTTTGCTGTCACAGAGGCCGGAGTGGTCTCTTCTACAACGGGTTCTGGTGAGAGATGAAAAGTGCCGTGGGTTAGGGCTGGCTCAGCTGACCTCAATGGATCCCCTGCACTGAGCAGGACCAGCAGAAAACAGTGAGAGGCTGAAACAGCAGCTGACCCCTCTCAGGTCACTCTGGGCCATTCCCCACTCTGGGGTTCCCAACCTGGAGACATCTCATGTCCTCACACAGCCTCCTGCCCCACAAGGGGCAAAAAATGCTGCCTAATGGGGTACAAGCCCCTTCTTATCTTAAGGCAGTTATTCTGTCTCATGGTCCAGCCCTGGAAGTGCAGTTCAAGGGCTTCCTGACAGCTCCAAGAGGGTTCAGAGCTCAGACCCAGCCCAGGGTCTCACTCCCAACAGCCCCTCCAGGGCCACGCGCAGCTCTGCTCACTCACCACACAGGTTGTTCTCACAGACTGTGCCCGTGGGACACATTTCACATGAGGGTCCTTCCACGTAGGGCTTTTTCCCTTTCATGTTACCCCTGGAAGCAGAAAATGCCAAGATAAAGAAGGCGTGAGGGAAGGGGAAACACCCATCCCAGAGAGGGGCTGATTCAGCTGGGATATCCCAGCCAAGGCAAAACTTGGGATCAACATAGAAAACAGGTCTTGGTCTCCTGCCACGGCCTGTCAGGGCCATTTATTCACCAGCCTGACCCCAAGGCAGCTAAAGCCAGGGCAGACAACTCCAGCAGATCCCTCACCCTGCTCAGAGCAGATCAGGGGATGGGCATTGGGACAGGGAATTCTGTCTCACTTCTGCTGCAGATTCCCAGGAAGGTCTGCAGCCACCGGCCGTTCTTGGTGCTCTCAGCAGCTCCAAGCAAGTGGTGCCAAGGCTGGTCCCAGGGCTGGAAAGGGGATACCCAGCCTTCCTCCCATGTCCAACCCTTCCTGCTGCTGCAAAAGGGCTTCTCCACCCCAGACAATGGCTGCTGCCAGCAGGGAAGAGCAAGGCCCAGGGCAGGGAGCTGTTTGTACCCTCAGCTACTGCCACTTCAGCCTTGAGCAGCTCTTGGGGAAGAAGGTCCCTCCCTGGGTGATTCAGGAGCTGAACCAGCCCTCAGCAGTCACAATCACGGGCCAGGATCTCCAGACAACCCTTCCTTACTCTGGGGCCAACCCAAGATAACAGAAGCATTATTTGGAACTTCTATTTCTGACCAAGGACAAATCCTGCTGTGACGTAAGGACAGAAGCCAGGACATTTCCAGCACAGAAACCCCACTGAGATGCACCAATCCATGCAGGGCCTGGGACTTACGGGGGGTAATAGTTGCAAACAAGCAGGTGCATGTTCTCTGTTTCGATTCCTTCAATCTTCTCACAAAAATGTGCCCCGCAGCCGATCTGATGCGTGTTTGACCAAACCACCTAAGGCAAAGACCAGGGTGGAGGTGAAGGGATTGGGTGAAGGCAACCTGTCCCCTGTCCTTAAAGGCTGCTCCAAAGACCTGCTCATCCCACAGAGTGTACCCCAGATCCCACATCCCCATGTTGCTTTGGCATTCAGGATCCACCACTACCTCTGTTCCTACCCAAGCTGTGAAGAAACACTCAGATTTCATCTCTCTGTCTGAGAAAGTCTGGCACCCAGCCCTGCTGAGCAGCCACCCCTCCACCCCAGCAGTTGGTACCTGGGTGTAGTGGCCACACATCTGCCCGGGGACACACGTGGATGTTGTCAAGTTGTAGAATTTCTCCTCCCCGTTCCAGTCTTCCACAGCGAATTCTAGTTCCAGGGTTGGGGCCATAGCAAAGAGGTTTTCTCCCCGTCGTCCCCTCTCCTTGTTGTGGTCCCAGATGCATTTCTTTGCATAGGATTGAGCAAGGGCCTCCAGCTCCTTGTCCCAGGTCTGAAAGGAGCTCAGTGTCAGCACATGGAGAGGGACACTGGGCTCTCCAGCAGGAACAAGGCACTTACCAAGGACCCCTGTGCTGTCTGGCCACAGTCTCCCCATTCATGAGGAAAATTCAAACCCCTACCCAACACAGTCCTCAGGAGAGGGGAGTTCTATGGTCAGTCCCAGCATAAGCCTTGGCTTATGGGTGAAACAAGAGAAGGTCAGGGCACCAGCACGACTCTCACAACCTCTCCTGGAGCTCATCCAACACCATCATGGAGCATCCTCAACTCAGCGTGGAGAAACCATGAAGTTGTGGAGGAAGGAAGGACACCCACCATGGGTCACACCAGAGGGGTCTGGGGCTGTCCCTCCTCACCCAGGGTGGGGATAGGAGGGGAATAGGACACATGTCTCCTGGCAGCTGCACAAAGCCTGGGAGCAGACATCATCTGTTTGGCTGGAACCCAGACGTGTTTGCCTGGCTGCCAGCCAAGGGCCTCCTCTGGAGCAGCAGCGGCCCCGCCACCACCTGAGCCCCCGGCCACAGGGATGTGCAGGAGGAGAACAAGGAGGAGGAGGAGGAGGAGGAGGAGAAGGTGGAGAACTTTTCTCTCAGGCGTGCGTATGGGGAGTCCTACAGTGCAGCTGTTTGGACCATCCCTGCTGGAGAGAGCAGCTTGGCTGCTGGAAGGCAGCTCTGCAAACAGGGGGTCCTGAGGGGGAACCTTCCTGGACAGAGCCAGGGCTGGATCCAAAAGGTGCCAGACAGGAGGGCATGTCACCGTTGGGGTGTTGAGGGGATGAGGACAGGCCCAAAGGCACTGGAGGGAGGAAACACCTGGATGGGACACAGAATGTTGTTTCACTTCCCACCATGGCCACAAGCCATGCTGACAGAGACGGCTGGAGACCCAATTTGGGGAGCACACACACCTCTCCCTCTGGCACGGAGCTGGGCTCCATAAATGGGGCACTCACACCTGCAGATTTGCCTCATTAGTAAAACGGCTTTAGGCTACAGATTCCCCCTCTTCAACTAAATATTTCCAAAGCAACCAGCCCCATGTCCCAAAAGAAAGCATGGAGTGACCTCAGCCAGGCACAGTGCCACGGCAGCAGGTGAACACAGAGGCAAAGCCAGCCCAAGCAAAGGTCCCAGGAGGGAGGCGAGGATGATGTTCTCATGGAAAACCTCTACTGAGGAATCATCAGGGCTGCTGTGAGCTAAACATTTGTTGGGCTTCAAAATTAAAAAGTCTTTGGCTCCAGACTGCGAGCAGATCCTGTGTGTTTAAGCAGGAGCAGAAGCTGCAGAGGGAGCGTCTCAAAGCACAGGGGCTGCAATCAAAGATTCAGCCAGGAGCAGCCCCCACAGGATTGGAATTGCACTGACTTAAGGACCCTGAGAGATCATTTCCCTCAGGCTTTCTCTAAGACTTTGGC
This sequence comes from Cyanoderma ruficeps, assembly GCA_008694505.1. Lineage (NCBI taxonomy): Eukaryota > Metazoa > Chordata > Aves > Passeriformes > Timaliidae > Cyanoderma > Cyanoderma ruficeps. Next base: position 1,845,013 of record VZDJ01000224.1, read on the forward strand.
TCCAAAGCCTTGATACTCTGAGTTTGCTGTGCCTGCTGGGTTTGATGGGATCACAGTGCTGAGGGTTCTGGCTCTGTCCCCTTTGAGTCTGCAGTCACTGGTCAGGCCTGCTCTCCCTGAATTTAACTTTTTGCTGCTTCTAATTGTTAGCCTCCCATTTACCAGCCCATGAGTAAAAAGGTTTTACTCATTCTGGGCAACTCCTGGGCCAGGCAGGGAGGTGTCCTCCAAGCACAGTGACACAAAGAGGAAAGGACTCCAATTCTCCATGATAAACAATTATCCTTCTCTGTGTGATTTGCAAAAGGACGGAAAAAAATCACATGTGGTGCAAGATAAAATTGATAGCCAAGTTCTAATCAAATCAAGAGTCTGAACAAGACTAAAAGCAGCACCAGCACAAAGCTTATTTTTGGTCTTACTACAGATCCCACTGGTGTGGGACCTGACTTGATTTCCCCCTAAAAAACAGGGAATCCCTCATCTCCAAGACACCAAGTCATGGCGAGGATTAGGAGCCCAAATAACTGAAAGACACTGACTGACAAGTTGACATTCCCTGCAATAAACAAAAGTACCTTCACCTGCAAAGACAAACACGGAGCCCTGTGTGATGTCCCACACAGCAGGATTCCCCCACCAGCTCTTGGCAGTCTCCAGGTCATGGCACCTGCTCATGGCAGGGCCTCACCTGCCCTTCCTGCCATCACAGGGAGCTCCAGCAGGCACTCATGTCACTGAGAGCTGCTCATGCAACAGCAGCTGAGGACTCACATCACACTTAGGAACTTCCAGAAAGTGATCAAACACAACTCCAGAGGTAAAGGAAACTCTGCTCTTTAGAGGCAGTTTAGGGGACCCCTCCACTGACTTGTAACCCTACACGGGAATTGCTCTGCCTCCCCTAAGGAACAACCTGATCCCTCCTTGCACTACGATCGAGCCTTGGACCACACAAAGACCCCAATATGCCTCTGTAAGAAAAGCCACTTACCATCTTCATCATGGCCTTGGCAGGAGGAGAGACCTGGGAGCGGTATTTGTTATGCTCATCCAAGATGATCTTCTTTTCTTCATCACTCAGGGACCAGCTCAGCCCCAGCACTGAGAGCACCAGGAGAATGGGGAGAAGACCTGAGCTCAGCATCGTGCAGGCAGCTTCTGCTCTCAGCAGCCCACGGCTCTGGCAGTCAGATTTAAAGCACCTCCCAAAAGCCAGGAACACCCAACAGCTTGAAGATTGGGGAGGAAATGTATTTATTAGAGTTTTGGAGCCATGTAGAACACACCCATCTCACATATCGGCCTTGATGGAGAGGCAGCAGTGCCAACGAACACGCAGGGTCCTCTCCCAGGGACACAGCCTATGTCTGAACCCTAATCCCTGGATTGGCATTCTTCATCCAAACCTCTGCTGCTCCAAACCTCAGCCATCCCCTGGGCCCTCAGTTACTGGTCCTCTCTTCTACCTCCTGTCCCATTTCTCCTAATCTGTAACAATAATCCCACAGCCCTTGACAAAGCCCTGTTTTCACACGGGTCTTCCCCCTGTCCCTGGAATGCAGCTGCTTTAGAAACAAAGGCAACAAGATGCAATTGCTGAGAGCTTTTGGCAGCTGAGGAACAGCCCCCCAGGCTCCCCCAGCCTGCTGGGAACAGGGGCAAGCAGAGGTTTGACGCCTCCTCCCTGAACCATCAGGAGAAGGGGGAACAAGAGAGGAAGAATGGGGTACAGAGCTGAAATTGCCCCAAACAGGGGAGTTGGGAGTCTGTGTCTGCCCTCAGGCTGGAATAACCAGACCCGTCGGCTCTGCGGGGACAGGCTGTGCTGCCTCCCCGCAGACACCTGGAGGGCTCAACACCCGCGTCCCGCAGCCCCCGCGCCGGAGCCGGTCTGGCCGAGCCCCCCGGGCTGCTCCAGCCTCGGCTCCCCATCTGCGATTGTGCAACCGCCCGGCCCCGCTCCAGGAGCTCCGCTGGGATCACAGCCTGTTCGAGAGGATCAGCGGGTGGGCAGCTCTGGAGAGCGGAGCCAAGTTAATCACACGCTGCCGGCTCTGTCTCCCCCCTCCCCACTCCCCAGGCGATGCTTTGTCGGTTTTCCTCCGGTTTTGGACCACACGGATCACCTCTCTCACCACAACAGCTCTCCTCCTGCCCCCCAGATCTCTTTGCTCTGTGTATTACCTTGTCCTTCACTGGCTCTGGGGCAGCCATACCCTCAATTGTCCAACAGTTCCTGCAAGTGGGGTCTGAGGCCAACATCTCACCAGGTCTTCAACTCAGATGGTCAAAGCAGAGATTCCCATGTATTCATAAGGCAAATCTGTCTCTTGATGGAGACACCTCAACACATTTGCTGTTGTATCTCTGGAGACCTGGAGAAACGTCTAGAAAGCATCAACACAGGCTCCAGCTCCTGCTGGCCAGCTCACCATGGCCTGGCTTACAAAGAACAAGGCAGTGCTGAGAATCACAGAGCCATGGAATGGTTTGGGTTGGGAAGAACCTGAGAGCTCATTTCATTCCAACTCCTCTAGTGGACACCTTGCACTAGATCAGTGCAGGTGCTGGTCTCTCCAGTGCAGGTGACTGGGAAGGTGAAGATGCAGGGCCAAGCTCCCCATAGCCCCTGGCACTAGAGTATCCTGGCTGAGCCCTGCAGGAGATAGCTTGGCAACAAGGATGAAGCAAATTAGGATAGACAGAGCTTGTGGGGAAGAGCAAACAACCCTGGAGGAGTCATCACCAGGGCATGTGGCTCATGGGGAAACGTGAGTAAGAGCTGAGGCTTTTGGCAAGCACAGGGCGGCTACCAAAGGGGTGCAGGGCCATTTCTCAACTCCCAACCTGCTCCGATGGCTCCTTCTGGAGCCAATGTCTGAAGCATCAAGATTAGCAGTGAAAGGCCCAAGCCCCACCCTGGAGCTGAGACACTCGTGTCCAGTGCATTAGGTAAGTGTGTGTGGAATGCAGCTTTCCTTCTGCTCACTCAAGGAACAGCCCATCCCCACACCCCAGGGAGCAGCAGCCTCTGCACGGGGACAGGAGCCACACACCAGCACCTGCCAGGGTCTGCTCCAGCCTGGTGGCTCCAGAGAGGCCCCAGCCTGCAGCACAGAGGTGACCAAGCCTGGCCTTCTACTGACTCACGTCTCGAGGGTCTCCAGCGAGGCTGGTTAGTGTCTGATGGAGTAACAGGATCACTCTCTTCTCCCTACTCACCCGAATTTATGAGCTCTGGAGGAGTTTATCATCTTCCACAGTATTCATTCATCCTATTCTATCATCATTCATCATCATTCTGTTATTTAAAAATGCCGGGACACAAGGGTTTACTGGGAATCCCTCTGAGCTGGGTGACAGTGGGGTATTGTCCAAACCAGTACAGTGAGTGCCGAGAGCTGAGGTGAGGGAGGTCACCGTGAGACACCCAATCTGTGACTTATCCAATCGTGTCTGTCACTACAATGCCTCAATAGCTGCAGGAACAGCCCCATTCCCCCCAACTCCACCTCAACAGGTCCACCAGGCTTCTAGGGATGTCCCAACCTCCTGCAGCCTTTCCAAGAATCTGTGAAACTGGAGCTCTCCATTAGGAAAATGACCAGGGCTCACTTGCAGCTCTTTGTCCAAGGTATCAAAATTTCCCCTTGTTCATCCAGTTTTGCCATTGTGGCCTTACCTCTGCATTTCCCACCCTGAGGATGCAGAGGATGTGAGCACCACTCCCTTCTGGCAGCTGGAGACAGGAGCTACTCTGGAAGCCGTGCTGCAGATTGGGGCTTGGCAGATTAGGCCAAAATTGATTCCTTACCACCAAGGAGAATTGCCTTCCTGTTTCAGTTTTGCAGATGGTTGCAATGGCACGGAAGGGCAACACCATCTAGCAAAAAAGCAGCCAGGAAGCAAGATTCAGAAAGGTGAGTCCTCCCTAGACTCTCACAGGACATTGTGGCACAAGAGCACTTTCAGCCCAAACATCTGAGGGAATACATGGAAACTGGATGGGCCTGCCAGCAGCAGAACCCCAAATGCAAATCCCCCAGCAGGGTGTATGTGCTCACCCCAACCTTTGTGAGCCACTGCACTCACGGGAGATTCAGGAGCTGAAGCAAAGGAATCTCCTG
>VZDJ01000224.1:1853470-1901163 GCA_008694505.1 Cyanoderma ruficeps
ACGGAGCCCTGTGTGATGTCCCACACAGCAGGATTCCCCCACCAGCTCTTGGCAGTCTCCAGGTCATGGCACCTGCTCATGGCAGGGCCTCACCTGCCCTTCCTGCCATCACAGGGAGCTCCAGCAGGCACTCATGTCACTGAGAGCTGCTCATGCAACAGCAGCTGAGGACTCACATCACACTTAGGAACTTCCAGAAAGTGATCAAACACAACTCCAGAGGTAAAGGAAACTCTGCTCTTTAGAGGCAGTTTAGGGGACCCCTCCACTGACTTGTAACCCTACACGGGAATTGCTCTGCCTCCCCTAAGGAACAACCTGATCCCTCCTTGCACTACGATCGAGCCTTGGACCACACAAAGACCCCAATATGCCTCTGTAAGAAAAGCCACTTACCATCTTCATCATGGCCTTGGCAGGAGGAGAGACCTGGGAGCGGTATTTGTTATGCTCATCCAAGATGATCTTCTTTTCTTCATCACTCAGGGACCAGCTCAGCCCCAGCACTGAGAGCACCAGGAGAATGGGGAGAAGACCTGAGCTCAGCATCGTGCAGGCAGCTTCTGCTCTCAGCAGCCCACGGCTCTGGCAGTCAGATTTAAAGCACCTCCCAAGAGCCAGGAACACCCAACAGCTTGAAGATTGGGGAGGAAATGTATTTATTAGAGTTTTGGAGCCACGTGGGACACACCCGTGTCACATATCGGCCTTGATGGAGAGGCTACACTGGGGCTGGTGCCAACAAACACGCATGGTCACTCCCCATGCCTGAATCCTAATCCCTGGATTGGCATTCTTCATCTCTTCAAACTTCTGTTGCTCCAAACCTCAGCCATCCCCTGAGCCCTCAGTTAAGGGTCCCCTCTTCTACCCCTTGTGCTTCTCTCAAAATTACAGAATCCCAGAATAGTTTGGTTTGGAATGGCCATCAAAATCATCCAGTCCAACCCCCCTGCAAGATCACCTGGAACAGATGAGACAGGAACACATCCTGGTGGGCTTGGGATGTCTCCAGAGTGAGAGACTCCACAGCTTCCTGGGCACCTGTTCCAGTGCTCTGCCACCCTCCATGGAATGAAGCTTTTTTCTTGTCTTGAGGTAGAACTTCTTGTTTTGTGTTTATGGCCATTGCTCCTTCTCCTGCTGCTGGGCACCACTAAAAAGAGTCTGATACCATCCTCTGACACCTCCTGGATATATTTATATGGATTGATGAGACCCCCTCTCAGTCTTCTCCAGACTAACCAGGCCAAACTCCAGCAGTCTGTCCTCATCAGAGGGATGCTCCAGTCCCTTAATCTTTATGGCCTCCATTGGACTTTCTCCAGTAATTCTTGTCTTTCTTGAACTTGGAGACCAGGACTGAACACAGATAAGACCTCCCCAAGGCAGAGCAGAGGGCAAGGATCACCTCCCTGACCTGCTGACCACACTCTCCCCAATGCCCCGCAGGATCCCATTGTCCCTGCTGGCCCCAAGGCACACTGCTGGCTCATGGTCAACTCATAGACGCCCTGGTCCTTCTCTGCAGAGCTGCCCTCCAGCAGGTCACCCCCAGCCTGTGCTGGTCCCTGGGGTTATCCCTCCCCAGGTGCGGGTCCTGCATTTGCCCCCAGTGAACCTCATTAGGTTTCTCTCCATCCAACCCTGCCGCATGTCCAGGTCCCTTTGAACGGCAGCCCAGGTGGATCAGCCACTCCCCCAGTTCTGTATCACCACCAAACCTGCTCAGGGTCCATTCTATCCTTCATCCAGGCTGTTGACAAACAAGTTGGATAAGACTGGACCCAGTACTGATCCCTGGGGAATGCCACTGATTACAGGCCTCCAGCTGGACTCTGCTCACAACCCTCTGAGTTCAGCCATTGAGGCAGCTCTTGATCCACCTCCCTGTCCATTCATACAAACCACATTTCCTGAGCTTATCTATGAGGATCTTACAGGTCAAAAACCTTGCTGAAGTCAAGGTAGACACTATCCACTGCTCTCCTCTCATCAATCCATCCTGCTGTGCCATCAGAGAAGGCATCAGATTGGTCAAGCAGGATTTCCTCTTGGCAAATCCATGCTGACCACTCCCAATAACCTTCTTTACTTTCAGGTGCTTGGTGATGATATTCAGAATTAGCTGTTCCAGGAACCTTTCCAGGGATGAAGGTGAGGCTGACTGGCTAGGAGTTTCCCAGATCCTCCTTCTTGCCCTTTCTGAAGACGGGAGTTAACAATGGCTTTTCTCCAATCATTGGGCACCTCTCTTGTTCTCCAGGGTATTTTTACAGATGATGGAGAGTTGCTAAGCAACAACCTCTTCCAGCTCTCAGCACCTGTGGGTGCATCCCACCATGGATTTATGGGTATTAAGTCTGCCTGGCTGATCTCTCTCAACTTTCTGTGAACAAGGGGAAGTTTTCCTTTCTCCATCCTTCATCTCTTACTTCCAACATTTGGGATTCCTGAGGGGCTGCTCTCAGCAGTAAAGACTGAGGCAAAAGTGTTGAGTAATTTCATCTTCCCTGTGTTTTCCGTGCCCACTGGATTCAGCAGCAGCGCAGCATTTCCCCTAACCTTCCTTTTCCTGCTGATGTACTTGGAGAAGCCCTTCTTGTTGTTCTTGATATCCCTTGCCAGACTCAGTTCCAAGTGGACTGTGGCCTTCCTCTTTGCATCCCTGCATACCCCAAAGATGTTCCTGTATACCTGTCGTGTGCCTGTCCCTTTTTCAACATCCCATAAATTTCTTTCTTCCATTTGAGAATTGCCAGAACCTCTCTGCTCTTCCATGCAGGTCTCCTGACCCCTTTGCTTCATTTCTGGATCATGGGGATACGCTGGTCTTGAGTTTGGATTCTTGAATACTGACCAGATTTCTTGGGCCCCCTTCCCTTCTAGAGTGCTCTTCCATGTGATTCCTCCAAGGTCTTTGGAAAGGTTCAATTGGCTCACTGGAAAATCAGGGTTCTAGCCCTGCTACAGTTTTGCTTCCCCATGCAGGATCCTGAGTTTTACCATAACATTTATCCACTACAGGCAAGGCTTTCCCCAGCCTCCCCATTTTCAACCAGTCCCTCCTGGTTTGGTAGTACAACGTCCAGAAACACACCTCTCCTCCTTGGCTCCTCCACCACTTGTATCAAAAAGTTATTTTCAACGATCTGCAGGAACTTCCTGGACTTCCAGCATGTGCCAAGCTGTGTTGTCTCTCCAACAAATACCAGGATGGTTGAAGTTCCCCAGGAGAACCAGGACCTGTGACCATGAGGCTATTCCAGCTGCCCATAGAAAACCTCATCAACTTCCTCCTCCTCCTCACAGGCGCCCTGTAGTAAACACCCACCACAGTGTCACCCACTCTCTGTAACAATAATCCCACAGTGACCAGCAAAGCCCTGTTTTCACAGAGGTCCTCCTCTATCCCTGGAAGGCAGCTGCTTTAGAAACAAAGGCAACGAGATGCAATTGCTGAGAGCAGTTTGCAGCACAGCAACTCCCCAGAGTCAGAGCCCACCTGTCTGTGTTGGGGGACAGCATCTGGCAGCTGAGGAACAGCCCCCCAGGCTCCCCCAGCCTGCTGGGAACAGGGGCAAGCAGAGCTTTGATGCCTCCTCCCTGAACCATCAGGAGAAGGGGGAGCAGGAGAGGAAGAATGGGGTACAGAGCTGAAATTGCCCCAAACGGGGGAGCTGGGAGTCTGTGTCTGCCCTCAGGGCTGGCTGGAATAACCAGACCCTCAGCTCTACATTGACAGGATGTGTGGAATGCAGCTTTCCTTCTGCTCACTCGTGGAACAGCCCTTTCCCACACCCCAGGGAGCAGCAGCCTCTGCACGGGGACAGGAGCCACACACCAGCACCTGCCAGGGTCTGCTCCAGCCTGGTGGCTCCAGAGAGGCCCCAGCCTGCAGCACAGAGGTGACCAAGCCTGGCCTTCTACTGACTCACGTCTCGAGGGTCTCCAGCGAGGCTGGTTAGTGTCTGATGGAGTAACAGGATCTCTCTCTTCTCCCTACTCGCCCGGATTTATGAGCTCTGGAGGAGTTTATCGTCTTCCACGCCTCAAAGTCTGGCTAAAATCAAATGAATTGTGAAGGGAACATGGAGATTGTTACTGGAAAGAAAAGAAAGGGGGGACAGGCAGAGCTGTTGCATCAACTTTGTTTAGAGAACCAGGCAAAAACCCACAGAACTGCTCCTTTTGCACGAAGTGTTTCTTACTACATTCTTCTAACTAAAGTGTTCTTTTCCTTTAAAATTACACTTCCTCTAGAAAAAGTGCCCTAAAAAAGGTCAAATAGCCCCTCAATAGCTGACATGCAACATGAAAATAAAAATCAGGAAAAGGGAAAAGGGTCATTAACACTTGTATTTAATTGCAAAAATTAAAAAAAATTTTATTCTTCTTACATAAAATCTCATTTATTTACACACTTTACAGGCTTTTCCCAAGTATTTACAAAGTTGGCAATATATTAAATTAGGACCATCCATAAAATTCTGCATTAAGTGCATATTCACATTCTTTTTTTTTTTTTAATCCATCACTGAATTTAGTGTTCAGCATTGAAACAGTCTTTATGCATATATAGCTTTACTTCCCAGCACCTCTGAGCCGTAAGAATGTGGCTCCCCACCCCAAGACAAGGAGATAATGCTAAAAATAAATCACCTGCCATTTGTCTGAATCTCCAAAGCAAAGGGAAGTCCAGCATCTCCCTTGTCTAACTCAGCAGGACACTAAATCTGCCCTTTACAAGGAGGAGGTTCCTGAAGAGGAGGATATCGAGTTCTACCTATAAAATTTACCAAGAGGAGAAAGTTTGGTTTGCAGGAAGCAAAAGCTCTTTGTGCACCCATCGAAACAGCCTCACCCCAGGAGTGTTCAGTTCTCTTGGGGGCCACGAGGCTGAACGTGGACCTGGCATTGGGGTGTGTGGAAGGGAAACTTCCCTCCTGGAGGGAGGGAACAAGAGGGTTTCAAGGCAGGATTCCCTTTTCTGAGACACTGGTGTTTACAGAGCTCACATCTCTACCACGAGATGCTCTCCTGCTCCCCACCTCCTGCTGCTGCTGGAGCCCAGGAGGCCATGAGGGAAGGGAGGTGCTTTGATCCAGCCCAGACAAACCAGCTCCTCCTCCAGAACCTTCCAAAAACAGGCCTGTTGGGAGAAGCTGCAGTCTGGAGACTCACGGGAAATCTGACTCAAAGCTCTCCAGGGCCTTGCAAAGGGACCCCTCGGGGGAATCAATGTGTGCAATAACAGTGGGCAGGGAAAAAAATTAAAAAGGAACAAAGAAAGCAAAAAGAAAAAATCAATTGAAACTGCCAGCGTTGCTCCCGTGGGGGCAGCTGATTTCCTGGTACTGAAGTAAATCATAATAATCCTTTCTCCTCCTTTCAGTTACCCTGAGTTCAGGACTGACTGACAGCACCGTTCAGTGACCCCTGCTTTGGGGAGCAGCTTTAAACCACGATCCTCCCGCCCAGCTGATGGGGACAGCCCGTCCTTCCTGCCTGGCAAATGCAGAGGTGACCCCTCCTCACCTCTGCCCACTGGGCTCGTGGGTAGTACCGATTTCTGGTGTGATTTCAGAGCAGCTTTGCAGCTTTTGGGATGTGGGGTGAGGAGGAATCCATCTCCCAGCTCACAGGCAATGAGCTCTGAAGCACAAAAAAGGATTTTAAAATGTGTTGACTGGGAAGCCATGTGAGCTGGGCAGAGTGGGAGTGGGAGATTGTCCAAACCAGCACAGAGAGTGCAAAAGGGGAGCTGAGGTGAGGGAGACCAGGGTGGGACACCCCCTCTCTGACTCATCTGGGGTCATGGCTGTGAAACCTCAATAGCTGCAGGAACAGCCCTGTTTCCCCCCAGTTCCACCTCAGCAGGCCACTAGGACTACCAGGCTCTCTAGGGAAGTCCTGCAGCCTTTCCAGGGACTCTGTGAAGCTGGAACCACGGCTTAATTGCAGTAAAGGTATCAAAACCTCCCTTTGGCCATCCCAGTTTTGCCATTGTGGCCTCTCCTCCGGGGTTCCCACCGTGGCTCCTCGCCCACCCTGGGATGTGGAAGGTGTGAGCACCACTCCTCTGGCAGCTGGAGACAGGAGCTGCCCTGGAAGCTGTGCTGCAGACTGGGGCTCTGCACTTCGGCCAAAATCGGCTCTTTATCAGCAGGAGAACTGCCCTCCTGTTTTAGTTTAGCAGCTAATTCCTTACAGCTTTTGGAAGAGGAAGAGAAAATATACCGGAGAGCTTAAAAACAAATGATGTAAACTCCAAAGGGAGCGAGCTTGGGACATATGCAATGTATTGCTGAGACAGAGCTGGAAACTTATGCAGAGCCCATAAAGTGCACTTGGAAGGCTGCTCTGCAAACAGGCCAGACTCACCAGCTCCTGTCCAACCAGCTGCAACTCTTCGAGGAAGGGAGAAGCACTACGTGAGAACACTTCTGCTAAACAGGCACAAACCTGCCCCTTCCTCCCCCTCCTCCCCCCCATCCAAACAGCAACTGTAAATAGATCCATTTTCTCTGCTTCTTCCCGAAAGAGCCAGACAGCCACAATGGCTTAAGTGCGACTCTCAAAATCCAGGCATTTCACAGACACTTGGGAATTGTCTCCGCAGCTCTTTTACAAGTTACAGTCAAGGACACTTAGCAGTGACAGTGTCACCGAACCGCCGCAATCTCAGCAAGAATGGCTCCAGCAGCATCTTTGAGCAAATGCTTTACAAAAATGGTTCAGATACAAAACCAGGAAGAGGTGAAGTAACCTTGTCAGCCTTTGAATTTGATTTGAGAAGCTGCCAAAGTGTAAATAGCAACAGTCACTAATGAGGCCCTAATTCTGCCATCACCGAACTCCCAAAGTTCCATTAACTAAGACCCAGGCTTTAAGAGGAGGGAGAGGGGTGGTGTGTGTGTGTGTGTGTGTCTTGGCATGTACAAGATTGAATGTAGTGTCCTGAGTGTGAAATACACTCCAAGCAGTGAGAATACTAATGGAAGTTTTATTAGTCCAATTCCCTTTAATACTTTGTAACAAATTATATTAATCCTTTTCCATCCTGAGAGAGCCAGACTCTCCCCCTTTGGTTCTACTAGATCTGATGTGTGTCCAGCAGCAAGGGCCACGCACAGACTGACACAGGTGCTGCTGGGCTTGTTTTCATTGTTTTGACAGGAGAAAAACAAGGGTTATGCATAGAAATGTTTGTAGTGTCAAGGCCTCAGACTAAATTCTTTGGAGCAGGAACTGTCCTCTGCCTTATTCTTGTACAGGAGCCAGACGTGGTCATCCCACTTGGCAGCTTTTGTCAGCTCCTAATCAGATTAGCACAATGTTTGCTCCCATTCTCCTCAAAAACAAAGGCTGGACAGACATTTTCCCAATCTGTCATTTTACATGTACCTAAAATATTTACAGAGAAAAAGGCTCTTGCTCCTGAGAACAGAGTTAACTCACTGTCAACCAAAACCCCTCCCAACTCCATATTAACAAGTGTGAGAGTATGTCCTGAACTCCAGCCCTGGCTTATGAGTTCAGCCTGACACATCTGTGAATGATCTTCAGCAGTGGGATCAGACCCAAAGGATCAGACTTGGAAGGGACCAGAGCATCCACAGCCTGCAAACACCGAACCCGAGCCTCTCTCAGGGCACTGGAGACAGCACTGCTCCAGCAGCAGGAAACACGCAAAGGCAGCTTGGAAAGGACCCAGGAAAAACCAACGTTCATTCTGAAGACAGAGTTCCAGGTCTGGAAGGAGTCAATGCAAAAATATGCCAGGGAAGAGGGAGGTTTCAGGTGCTCCCAGAGGTACCGTGGGCTGGGAACGCAGGCAGTGTCTCCAAAAACAAAGAGCAGCTGAGAACGGCTGTGCAGCCCTTGGTGTCTGAGGTGAAAGTTGGACAGAGCTGCTCTCTCCCAGCCCCAGCTCCATCCAGAACTCCTGCACTGCCAGCACCACTAATGTGTGTTGGTGATTTTGCAGGAAAGGAAGTGAAGGTGAAGAAAAGCACAATTACCATTTGACTCACTCACAACCTGCTGACAGAGAGCTGCAGAAGGGTGATCACAACTCAGAGGGGCCTGAAAGGATTCTTTTGGTACAAGAAGGATGAAGTGGGTGAGAGTTTCTGCCCTCAGGCTCAAGGCTCTCCCCAGCTTGGGAGCAGGAGTCAAGATCAGCTCTGCAGGGCTCACACAGCTGCGGACGTGTGGGAGAGCTGAGACACATCACCAATTAATTCCCTTTATAGAACTGGCCTGACTACACAGGCTCAAAGCTTCCTCCTCAGGAGGAATGTACACAGAAATGTCACACACCCCATTCACTCCCAAACCCCCCAGGAAGTTTCAGAAGTGCCATAATCCACAAAGAACGCAAGGTGAATCTCATCCTGAGAAATCCATCTGCTGCTCCTGGAAAAAAAACCCCTTTGCTGCAAACCCAGGGCTTACCTGAGGGGACAGGGAGGGTCATAAATAGCTTGAGCTTCTCCCAAAATACATTTGAGGAAAGGCAAAGGATTACCTCAAGGGTCAGGAAAATAGTCACTTTTAAACACTGTAAACATGCAGGGTGGCAAAGCTGCCTGCCCCAGTTGCCCCGGCTCGCTCCTCTCAAGCCTTGGCTTCAAAGCTGAAAGTCTTCTTGTCCTGGGAACAGCTCTGTTTTCCCACCCCACCATCCTTAGCTGGCAGCTCCATCACAAACCACAGCTGGCTCTGTCCCTCTGGCCATGAAGTTCATTGTCCAGTGATCTGTGCTGGCATAACCTTGGGAAGAGGCAATGGAGAGGCTCTGTTAGATAAGCCCATCCCTAATGAGGGCTCCCATTTCCCACAAAGGGATGTGGTCATGCTGGAGCTCTTTGGAAAGACACTTCCCTGAGTGGGCACTGGGTTTGTAATACCCACTGTGTACCCACACTGCTCAGCTTTGAGCATCTCCTGGTATCCCAGTGTTGGTGTTCCAGGCCACAAACTCCCAGCCCAGAAGGATCTCTCCCTGTGCTCTGACAAGCAGGCACACACCAGCCCAGAGGTGACAATGGCACAACCCACCATCCCAGGTGTCAGACAGAAAAGACCCAGCTGGAATCAGTCCCCTGATTCCAAGGGCTCTCTCAGTCCTGCATGCCACAGGTACTCACCCAAATCCCCAGCTTCCAGCTCCACCTTGAACATCTCACAGTGTCCTCTGCAGGTGTCCAGAGGTGCAACAGTCAGGGTGAGCTGCCCACTCCCAACAGCAAAGAGGCTGTGCAGGCTGTAGCTCTAGGATGGGAGGAGAGGATTTCAAAAGCCTGGCCAGTTTTCCTTGGCTCTGTCTGCCCAAAGCAGGGACAAGTCACTGCCCTGCAGGCAGGTGAGACAGAGTAAACAACACATTTTCTGCTCCCCCAGTTACCAGAGGATCACAGAACCTTAGCTGAGATGCAAGGTGCAATCTCAGCTGCATGCAAGGCTTCTCCTGTCCTCCAAGGCAAAGAAGGGCCTGCACATCCTCAAAACTCAGGAAAACACAGAGGAGGAGATCAGGCCAGAAGCCTGAAGTGTCTCAGAATGAGTGAGACTCACTTCCAGGAACAGCTTCTAAAATGCAACTCTTAAAAAAATCCTGCCCAACTGTGCACAAAAAGACCTCACCCAGCTATAGAGCAAGGCCAGACACATGAGTGGAGCAGGCAAGGGGTGCTGGAACAAGATGATCTTTAAAGTCCTTCTGTTTCTGTGACATCTCCAGCTGCCAAGGGAGATGGGCACAGGGTATCTCCTGCCCCAAACGAGTCCTTTTCAGGACTGTATCAGCTAAAAATACCCCACAAATCCCACAAAGACTCAGAGCTGCTGGGAGACAACACACACAGAGGAAGAAAATGTCTCTGGAATGCATTTCTCACCTTATTCCCCCAATCTGGATGGCGGATGAGGAAGCAGCTCTCCAAGGACACTCTCTTGGGGAAGGACAGCAAAGAGGAATTGGGGAAAAATTCCTGCAGAATCCGAGATTTATTCACGGACTTGTTCCTAAACAAACCAGCCCATATTAAAGAATCATCATACAATGATAATGTTTGCATTTAAAAGCTACTTTCCAGATAAAACTCTTGCCAAACATTCATGCTTGATAAACAGAGACTAGCCCTGGGAGCCAGGAGCAAAATTCAACCTCAGCCTCTGAACCTGTGCTCCTTCCCACTTTCCTCTGGGCTCCTGCACCAAGACCATGTAAAGAGGGAACAAACAGATCCTGATGGATACCTGAACTTCCTTTCCCTCCCCTTTTCCCTTAAAATGATCCAAGTCATCGACCAGATCCATTAACTGCAAAAGATTCAGAGAGGTGGCATCATACACAACCATAACTGAACCCACATGGTGAGGCAGGGGGGGATCCAAGGTTATTCTCCAGACCAGAAAATGTAACTGGAAAAGGCCAGGTGGGGCTTGTTATTTTTACATCCCTGTCTAGGGGACTGACATGGTTAATTCTTCTGTACCCTGACCATCCCTCTATCAGTGCTTGCTCTGAGAGCTCTGAGTTGTTCACACGTCTTGTTCACACTAAAGGCTTTGGCAAAGAGCTTTTGGTTAACAGGGGCAGGATTAGAGTTGGCCATATTTTCTGCAAAAGACCAAACACAAATTGCAGGAATCTTTGACTTTCTATTACTTCTCAGTGTTTGCAGAAGTCATGGCATCTCTTCTCAGTCAGTACCAGTGGTGAAGGATTTCCACTGAGCAGAGAGAGGTGACAGAAATGTGAACCAGTTGCCTCAGGTGATCAGATCACAGCCCAGATGATTTACAGCCTGAAGAACAGGATCAAGCAGTCCCTGGGATAATTTTATCTTATAAGGGGAGCAATACCTGGAGACCAAGCCATAACTCTCTATTTTTAGTGCAGAAGTCTTGTCCTCAGAACAAGCCAGTGGCAGCAAGCAGAAGCAGCCTGTGACCCACTCCTGCATGCCTTCCCTCCAGTTAAACTGCACCTTGCAGGCACTGGTGGGTCACACAGGCAGAACTTGAGCAGAAAGGATGTGTCCATCCATCACTTGTTTTGTCTCACTCACCAGGGAAAGAAAAATGGGCAGCTCCATAATTCAGCTGAATTTTCTTCTATTATAACCTCTGCCAGTCCTGGATCCTGGGACTGAAAATGCTTCAGTTCTTCATAGGAGAGATGCTGCCCTGTCTTAAAGAAAGTGAAACAAAGATAAAAGCTGTGCCCCCAGGGTTGTCCCCTGCTTCCATTTCCCTCCCACTAGAACACATCCAAGAGCAACAGTCATGTGGATTGCTGAGTGTTCAAATACAATGATCATTAGTCAGAGGAACAATGCAGGGAGCTCTCTCCTCCCACATCTTTACACTGGGGTTAAATGTCTTCTTAGACACATGTCCTGAATGAGCAGTTTGAGTTCATGGGTGAACACACTGGGCAGGGGTTTTGGGCTCGGGCTGTTCAAGAGTTTGGACTCATCACCCAGCCTCACAAATCCCTGAATTACCTTGATTAGAAAAGGCTGATGCCTCTGGAGCTTTTCTGATAGCTCTCTTAAGTCTGTCACTATCTGAAGGCTTTTCACAGCAGAACAGACTGTGCAGTTTGCAGGAAGTGCGGAAGTGTTCTGTCTGCAACCTGCTGCCCACCAGTCCTGGCATTCTGGGGAGGAAACAAGGGAAACCTGTTTAGTAAGACCAAAAATGGAATGGAAAGGAGACAAATTCCATGATAAACTCATTATCCCTAACATGAAACACTGAGATTTCTTGTAGTTTCTGATGGCTGTAACTCAAAAAGAAGCAGCTTCACCAGGCAGGGAAGTGGAGGGAATGTTTCCAGCACATTTTGGAAATACAGAAAGGTTGTGAGCAATGGGGAGGGCTTATGGAAATTCCACTTCTCTCTGTACATGAGGAACACAGGCTCAGCTACCCTTCCATGAGCAACAGAAGGATGGCAACCATCATATGTAGTGTAATTAAACTGAAACAAGTCCATAAGCAAAAGAGCAACCCAAAAGTGTTATCAAGGAGGTAACACCCAGCAAACCAAAAAAGATCCAGGTTGCAAAGAGTAACTTCCACATGGTTAGCACTGGTGTCATGAACCCTGCCAGAACATACCTGAAATCATCACCCTCCCCTTTACCACTGTGTTAATTTAGAAATACTTGGTCCCAGGCAATGGTTGCCCAGTCTCTGATGTGCAGAAGATGCTGAGGAAATGTCAGATTTCACCAAGACATGCTGCTGCTGTTTTCATTCATTGACTTGACAAGGAAATGGGGAGAAGAGCCCCAGCACAAGCAAACCCTGAACCACAGCCACATTCATTCCAAATTCCAAAAACTGTTGTTACACCACAATCAATTGTAGACTGAACAGGCCTACAATGAGCACTGCATATGCTTACATCTTCAAAAATTCAATTTTTACATGAAATCACAACTTGCTGCCTATATCCACCCTCAAACTTAACAGCCCTCCCAAAAAAAACCCAAAGAAACATTAAGAGAAAGGACTTCAGCAGGACAGTGCTGAACACCCCAAGGATGTGCAGAGCACCCACCACACTGAAAGGGTGTGTTTCTAATTTACAGAATCACAGAACCACATGAAGTTCAAATTTCAACTCCTGGCCTTGCACAGAGACATCCCAAACTCCCACCCTGTGCCTGAGAGCACTGTCCAAACTCTCCTGGAGCTCTGGCAGCCTCGGGGCCATCCCCATGCCCTGGGGAACCTGGGCAGTGCCCCAGCACGCTCTAGGGGAAGAACCTTTCCTGATATCCAGTCTAAGTGCCCCCAACACAGATTTTTTGTTTGGAGATACAGCAGCAGATTGTGAGAAATGGGAAAGCTTAATGGAAATTCCACTTCAAATGCAGATTTTATGGCAGTGACAGCCCTGGTTCTGCAGCCTTAATCCAATAGGAGAGGCTTAACTTGGGCAGTGGCAGCAAACCCATCCCAGGCCTGATCTGTCAGGGTGGGTCAGGAAAAATCCAAAGCTGGGACACATCTCATGTGAAATATTCAGGGGTCTGTCCTCACCAACAGGCCCACCCTGCCAGCACATGCCAAAACAGCTCCAAAGTCTCCTGGACATCGCTGCAGGGAAACTTGGGAAATGAAGGGGATGGCAAAGGGAGAAAGAAGAGTGAAGTCTGGCTGAAAAATCAAGTTGGGAAACAAGGATGGAAAGCAGGTTTTTTGGGGGGGAAAGACCACACACAACCTGCCTATCACTGCCACTTCCAGCCACACTTATGCTCCTGCACAGGGCTAAGAAGGGATGAACAGCACTTCATAGGAAAGCTCTTGTTTTATTTTCCCCTCGGACATCTGCAACGGGCCATGAGGAATGTTACAGAGGATTTACGTTCATTGGGATATAACAACAAGGAGCAGACTGGGATTCATTTTGCTTCTTTCTTGCTGAGTATTTCCAACTCCCAAATGCTGCATTTCCCACCCTACTGCTGGGATATGGACTGAAAGGGATCAGGATATAATTCCTAGTCTTTCTGGAAGATGCATCTACACTGCTTTCAGGGAAAGGGGAAAAAAGGCAAAACAAAGTGTAAAATCCTTCTTGCAAGCAGAAGTCCCAGTCCCATGAGAAACTGCTCCTACGTACTTTCCCTCCCTGCTCACAAGAGAAAAAAGAAAATCTTTGTTCCACTGCCTGTAGAAAGCTTCAGTTTTACAACAACAAAAAAACTCAACTCACAAAAAACAGCTGGTCAGTGACAGGAAACAAAAGGCTGAAAGATCTCACCAGAGAAAGGGCAGTCGCTGTGAAGAGAACAAGAAAACATCTCTATGGTCTGTCATCAGACAGGGCGTAGCAAGACTGTAATTTCTCTCTGGGCAAAACTCAGAAACCTCATCCCTAAGCACTGAGCATAGCTGTCCCCAAATTTTCCCTCTGGGCTCAGGGCAGTACCCCACGGAACAGGATGCTAATCAGCTTGACAGTACAGAGCTTGATTCCTCTTTTGAGCCAGGCTGGGATATTTGCATTCTCAATTGCTCGATTCAGGACGTGATTTCTTTTCCCCATGAATAACCAGAGCAGAGCACTGGTTGAGACGTATTTCAAATGCTGCAAGTGGGGCTGTGGGATTTTTTTTTTTTCCTAGTAATTAATCTTTTAGATTTATTGTGGAGGGTGTTAGTCTGTGCACCAGCATGTGTGTGACTGGCATGACAAGTACAGGCAGCGCCTGCCCTTCCCAGGGAGGGCGGGAGGAGAGATGGTGCACAGAGGAGCCAACTGCCACTGGGGACCAGGGCAGGATTTTACCCAGGACGCTGATTTTGTCTCCTTACCCTCCCAACATTCCTTTTACATTATCACCCTGCCTGCCCAGACACCCTGGGGATTGTTCCGGTGGAGCTGTCTGTGCACACACACACACACACACACCACTGACAGAACTATAAAATCCAGTNCACACACACGGCTGCTCAGGGATGCAAATGGAAGATGCTCTTTTCATCCCAGCACAGCCCTCACACCGTGGTCCCATCCACAGTGAAGTGCTGGGCGTGGGCAATTACCCCTGCGGAGCTGGAGTGCAGGAGAGCAGCTGCAGCAGTGACACATCCAACAGAAGTGTGGCCAACTTCTCTCTGCTTTCTCACCCCTTTTTGAGGGGCTGCCTTCAGTTTGTTCAACAGAACTTCAGCTCCCCATCGGCCATAACCACCTAATATTTTCTTTTATGTGTTATTATTTCTCCAGAACAAGAGCTGCCTTCTCCCCTGTGTCAGGAGAGCTCCTAGCAGAGCCAGGGCTGGGATTTTCAGCTGCTAACACAGCACAGACCGAGATAACAATCTTCCCTTAAAACACATCTATGATTAATGCTACAAGGACTTTATGACTCTACTTTCCACTATGCAGAAAAATAATTTTCAAGTCACCATCAATTTAAAATGAGTACCCCGCCCTTCTTGGCTGTTTTCACAGAGGATCTCCCAAATTTTTGGCTGCCCCCAGCACCATGAGAGGGGTGTGTGTGCACAGCCCCAGAGATGCTGGGTGTGGATAACCAGATTGTAAACTCAGGGTTCCTGAGAAGACCTGGCCCTGCTTCTGCCCGTTGCAGCAAAGCAAATTAACTTATGGAAACTTGCCCACATGGATGTGAGAGCAGGATCTCAGCAAGGCCTGCTCTCTTTAGGGACCATATGGAGGGCGCAGGATCAATCTGCCAGTGCAGCAGGTTCAAAGGGAAGCCTCTAGCAGGGAGAACTTTTGTTCCTGCAGGATACAGAGCCAAGGGCTGTTCCTGACCCTGACAAATTGTTCAAAACACAAAACCTCCTGCTCGTTGCACTGCAGGTGTTGAGGCAGTTTGCTGGCTCCCCACCAAGCTGGGTTGCTCCCCAGCACAGGGGTCTGCAAGGCTAAAGCAATCTCCACCAGGCAAGTGCCAGCCAGGTCTGCACAGGGCAGTCTGGTCCCAGGGAAGACCCCCCAGGACCTCACAGCCCCCCCATTGTTGTGTCTGTAGGGGCTGTTTCTGCCATCACCCACAGGTGAAGCTGTGGAAGCTCCCCACACGACTGGCTAATGTACTGAGCTGCTCCACAACCTGCAAAGGCTGGTTCCATATCCCAGATTCCTCTTTCTGAGGATGAAACTATTCCCCAGACCCACCACATACTTCACCAAGGCCAGTCCTAGGAATATTCAAGCAACTTCAGCAAGCACCAGATGAACTCAGGGCTCCCAAGAATGGCTGTACACTGAATATTCCCCAGACATTTTTCTGTCCTTTCTTGTAGGTCCATTTTACAAACTTGGGTGTTTCATTAGAAAGGGATTCTGCCCCTCTGCCCCACTCAGGTGAGACCCCACCTGCAGAGCTGCCTCCACTCTGGGACCCCAACACAAGAAGGATGTGGAGTGTGGAGCTGCTGGAGTGAGTCCCAAGGGAGCCACAGAAAAGCTCCGAGGGCTGGAGCCCCTCTGCTCTGGAATGAGGTTGAGAGAGTTGGGGTTGTACATCTGGAGGGGAAAAGACTCTGGGGAGACCTTAGAGCCCTCCCAGTGCCTAAAGGAGATCTCAGAGAGCTGGAGAGGGATTTGGGAAAAGGCCTGGAGTATCAGGATGAGGGGGAATGGGTTCCACTGCAAGAGGGCAGGGACAGATGGGATGTTGGAAAGAGATTCTTCCCTATGAGGGTAGGGAGGCCCTGGCACAGGGTGCCCAGAGAAGCTCTGGCTGCCCCTGGATCCCTGGAAGTGTCCAAGGCCAGGCTTGATGGGGCTTGGAGCAACCTGGGAGTGTTGAACAATTTAGGCATCAATGATCACAATCTATGACACAGGTAAATCCCCACATTCTTACTTTACAGATGTAGGAATCCCAAGCTCTGTAGTTACCAGGTGGCACAGTTTGCAAGAGGCACTTGGAGCACTTTATTGCACAAGCAATGTTTCCTAAACTCCATCTTGCTGAAATTCTTCACTAGACTAAAAATTAATTTGATCATTTATAATGTCCTGTCAAAGTCAGGCTAAAGTGATGGATTCTTAAGTAAGTCAGGCAGGAAACATAAGGATTATTAATTACAGCCTGCAAGTCCTGATTAAGGACTGCATCACAGTGGGGTTTTAAATATATACTACAAAGAGTGTCCCTGTTCAGCACAAGATCCTCACTCCTCCCTCATATTGAACTTCTATTGTAGCTCTGGGTATACTGAATACATTTATGCCAGGAGAAGAAAGTACCTCCCAGTTTGGTTCACAGCATTTTTAGAAACAGCTAGGAACAAAATAACAGCCACAAAAAAAAGCCCCATCAAGAATCCCTTTATTGTTGTTCTGGGTAGAAATCAACAGCTTGAAGAACTACTCGTTCATCTCACTAATGGGTAACGGCTGCTCCACCAGCCCAGGGATCATTAGTCAACCTCGAGCAAAGCACGAAAATGATTTTGATCCAACCAGACATTGTGAAATCAAGTCTGCTGAGCTGAGCCCAAGAGGAATTCACAGCCCAGTGGGGCAAAAGAGCGTTATTTCCAGGAGAAATCTGCACCTACCGGTCTCAAAAACGGAAGGCAGGGACCAAGCTGTCAGGAAAGCATCCAAAGCCCACTCCAGCTGCACCTCTGGTTACCTGCCCCAGCGACAGCTTGTGCTGCATGAGCAATCTGCCTCAGAGGAACAGCTTTGGAAACAAATCCCTCCCAGCTGCTGTCACCTGCCTGATGGTGGCCTCAGCCTGCAAAATGTGTGACACGCCTGTGTCACAAGTGCACAGAGGGCTCTGCCAGGCTGCTAAATGCCTCTGCAAGAGGCCACCTAGGGCAAATGCTCTTTCCAGGGAAGCAAATCCAGAGTAAGGAGTCACTCTGCAAATGAGGAAACAAGAAATTTTGGAGGCTTCACAATACAGAAGTAAAAGCAAGAGCATTTCCACAGCACCACAGTGGGTTGGGGTTAGTTTACTGCCAGCAAACCCAAATAAACAGACCACTGGCTGAACCAAGGCCAAAGTAACAGAGAGCATGAACAGCTTGGCACCACCCTGCCCTGCAAAGTCAGCCGTTTTTTCCCCTTTGAACGAGCCAACACATGTCTGCTGGTTGCTCTCAGGTTATATCATAAAAGGGTTGTTTACACACACAGAAGATCAGATAAACTGGCAGCTGTGCAGTGATGGGAGGGAGTCCTGCACATGCTGTGACCTACGACCACCTCCAAATGCTTCAGCCCCCAAAGCGGCTGCACGAGAACATGCAGGAAAACAAGAGCAAAAACCAGCTCAGCTTTGCTTAGGAAAAAAAAAAAGTAACATCCTTTGAGAGCAAGAGGAGAGGCAACAAGTTAGAAATCAGATTCTGCTTTACCTCCCAAGCAGCCTTATTGTGCAACCCTTCATTCAGAGCAGGCCCATGTTCCTTGGGTTCAGGAATCCCTGAGCCCCACATGTCAGACAGAGCATGGACTGCAAAGCCCACGGGGAAAGGCTGGATGAACACCTGGGTGCTCAGCCCATGAGGAAAGGCTGGATGAACACCTGGGTGCTCAGCCCATGAGGAAAGGCTGGATGAACACCTGGGTGCTCAGCTCACAGGGAAAGGCTGGATGAACACCTGGGTGCTCAGCTCACAGGGAAAGGCTGGATGAACACTTGGGTGCCCACACTGCTCTCAAGAAGGAGCAAGTCCCTGTGCAAGGCAGGCAGGCTGGATGCTTCCCTTCTGCACAAAGCTGTGCCAGGGCTGGAGTGAGAGAAGCATACGGAAAAGTGTTTTGCCTGCAAAGGGTTAAGATCAGAGGAGAGACAGGAGCTGGCCAAGTGCCAAGGCAAGCCTCCAGCTAAACCCAAGGTGGGCCAGCCAAGAGGCAGAGGCTGCTGCCCTCTCCCAGTAACCAGCTGCTGTCCTCCCCCAGTAACCCAGCCTGCTGTGACCCGTCCCCACAAATAGCTCTGGCACCCAGCGGGCTTTAGTAACACAGTGACAGGCCATTTACAAGGTGTTGCTAAACACTGCTCCTCCAGCTGGGCTCCTTTCTCTACAATAATTACATATAAACCTGTAAACATGATTTTAGCCCTACTGCTCCAGGCGAAAAGGGGTATTTAACACTTCTTCCTCAAGCTGGGGAAAACTTGCACAGGATCTCTTTTCCAGCACTGAGATCCATGTGTGCTTTTGTCTGATTTCAGGTGTGCTGAGCAGTTACTGACCCAGCTGATTCTGGGCTGTGCAAGGATGAGTGTGCCCAGGACCAAGTGTCATTATTAAAAGCAAAGCTGGATTTTCCTCAAGGTCATTATAACCCCTGCCACCAATAAAACGTGCAAATTGTCACATTGGGTCACAGCCTGTTCCCCAGTGACAGACCTGCTCTGCTGAGGTTTTTGAGCTGCAAGAACTGAACTTACCATGGGCAGACACACGAATTAATGTGAGAGCAGCTTCATGCTCTGCTCATCACACCATTGCATGGCTGGCAGGAACAGTTAGCAACCAGCTGACATCAAAAATCATATTTAGATATTAAGAAAGTTATAGGTATGAAACATTTGTGAAGGGAAGAAAAATCAGGTAGAGTGACCACCAGTGTGGTCTTAAAATTTCTGTTAAAAGAATAGAAAATCCCTTTTCATTTGGCTTTACTGCAAACTTTGAGAGATCATATATTACTTCCTAATGCTTGCAGGGAGAGAGGAGCACTCACATCCCTATTTTGCACCAGCAAACACAGAGGGAATCGTCCATCCCAGCCTATGTGAGAAATTAATCCAGAATGCACAGGTCCTACTTTTTCTCTGGAATAGCATTAGATAGCTGTGAGTTAAGCCACGTGCCCATCAAAATACACTGTGTTCCTTAGAGCAGGTAGACCCAGAGGTGTGACAGCCCACTGCCTCTCTGGGGTTATAAATGAAGGGCTGATGTGCCAAGAGCACAGACCCAGAGCAGCCAACGTGACCAGCACCGGGGCTTTCACAAGCTCTGCATAAACACCAGCTCAGGAAGAACAAATGCAAACCACATTTCCACAGACCTTTTCCCCAACCACAGGGACCTTGCCCTGGGAAAACAGCTGGAAGACAGAGAGGCACAGACCCAAAGGTCTAAGAGTCAGCTGTCAAGGAACAAAGGGTGGGAACACAAGGTTTAATATGGGAATTGATCCGGAGAAAAAAGGCAGCAAGAAAGAGCACGGAGACAGGCAAAAAGGAAATTTACTTTGGATTCAATCCTATAAACAACGCAAGAGAGTTTTGTGGATGCTGCTCCTCACCTCGGCTGCTCAAAGGTCCACCCACAGCCACTGCCAGACAGGCAGCCCTTGTCACCCACAGCACAGCTCCTGGGTGGAAGGAACAAGGATGGAGGGCAGGTCACCATGAGCAGGAGGGAGGGGGAGCACATCCTGCACCTCTGCACCTCCCAAAGCCTCACCACCGCTCTGACTGGAGCTCTTGGCTCTCAGGGGAAACCCGGCAACTGAGCCGCCCTTGTTCTGCAACACAAACCTGGCTGCTCAGCCCACACCTCCCAGCAGACCCAGCTCCAACCTCAAGGCCGGACACGGGAAAGCTGTCCCAAAGCTCAGGAGGGACAGCACAGCCCAGGCTGCCCCTGCCTGCCCAGGCACAGAGGAAGGAGCCAGACCACCCGTGCGCCCGTGCCGGGCTGGGCCGTGTCCACACACACCCGCGTGTGCCAGCGCTGCCGGTGGGCCACGGCAGCCTCCAGCTGACAACAGGTGGCCTTCAACAGGAACAGCCCCAGCTGCCTTTGAACTGCTGCCCGAGCACAGAAAGCTCCAAGCTCCATCCTCAGCCCCCTCAAAATTTTCTTCCCAGCACCTACGTAGGGAAAGGAAAAGGAGTCTGTACGTCGAGTCCCTTCATGAGTGGTTTTCTCTGCTGCCCAGGCACAGTGCAAACCATCCCTTCTATCTC
This sequence comes from Cyanoderma ruficeps, assembly GCA_008694505.1. Classification (NCBI taxonomy): domain Eukaryota; kingdom Metazoa; phylum Chordata; class Aves; order Passeriformes; family Timaliidae; genus Cyanoderma; species Cyanoderma ruficeps. The sequence continues at coordinate 1,873,936 of VZDJ01000224.1, forward strand.
ATTAATGCATATAAATATCTCCAAGGGATGCCGAGAGGATGTGCCAGACTGTTCCATGGCGCCAAGCAAGAGGATGAGGAGCAATGGCCACAAACTAAAACACAAGAAGCTCCACCTTAACATGAGGAAGAACTTCTTTCCATGGAGGGTGGCAGAGCCCTAAACAGCTGCCCAGGGAGGTCCTGTCTCCCCCTGTGTCCACATTCCAAACCCACCTTCATGTCTCCCCCTGTGTCCACATTCCAAACCCACCTGTTGCAGGTGACCCTGCCTTGGCAGTGTGGCTGGACTGGGTGACCTGCAAAGGTCCCTTCCAACCCAAACTGCTCTGGGATGCTGTGATCAGAGAACACCAGACCTGCCTGCAAGACCTCCTGGACTCACATCTCATCAAACACAAAATGCAGCTTTACCCCTTTTCTTCAGCAGACCACAAGACCAAAATTAGGGGCAAAATAATGCAACACACACAAAGCAGGGCTGAAAGGGCTTGGGAGAGCACTCAGCTCCAAGCCATGGAACTCCTCCCTCCTGCAGATCCCTGCTGGATGGCTTCACCAGTGTCCCCTCAGCAGCAAGCTATGATGGTGACACCAGTGTCACTGGGACAGTGTCAGTGGCCACAGCTGCCTGCTGGGAAGCCAAGACATGAGGGATTCCCACAGGAACCCAGCCAAGGTTCAGCCTGGGTGCTGCACTCTCCCATTCAAATAGCTGGGGTCTTGTTCAGTTCCTTTTGCCAAGGCAGGATCTAAGTCACTCCAGCCAACCCCAGTCAATCTGTTAACAGGGACATGCTGTGGCTTCCACCACAACCTAATTCTGTGGAAAAGAGAGCAGGAACTGCCTCCCCCTTCTCCTCTTTTTCCCAGAACTGGATTGTTGCCCACCCTATTGCTCATCGCTTCTGAAGACTTACAGGACTCACAGAGGCATGAGGGATTTTATGTGCATTTAAATAACAACACTGCATCCTTCCTCTCCATACATCCATCTTTCTCTTTTCCCCTGTTCCTCTGGATGTTTCCTCACCATCATTCAGCTGGTTTTTCCAAAGGTAGGCCAGAACTGCTCCTGCTCTTTTTTATCTTTACAAGGAGATGTTCATTTCTTTCAAGGGTGTCAGGCAGCCTTTGTCCTACAAACCTTTTGCTGTGCCAAGGAACCTCTCTGGGCTCTTCTCATCCAAACAGACCCTGTAATATCTCAAGGAAGAACCCGTCAACTTTCTGGACAAAATCTGCCTCAACAAATACAGCAGAACCACAAAATGCTTTAGGTTGGAAGGGATCTTAAAATTCATCTTGCTCCACCCCTTGCCATGGGATGGCAGAAACACCTTCCACTATCCCAGGTTGCTCCAAGCCCTGTCCGACCTGGCCTTGAAAACCTGCAGAGATGGGGCAGCCACAGCTGCTCGGGGCAACCTGTGCAAGAGCCTCCCACCCTCACAGGGAGGAATTCCTTCCTAACATCCAACCTGCCCTCCTTCAAATTTAGGCCATTCTCCCTTGGCCTGTCACTCCTGGCCCTTGTGACAAGTGAAATGAGCATTAAAATTCCCTCTGGATTCCATCTCAGTACAGGAGCAGGGCGGTGTTCACCCATGGAAAAGCTGGAATGCAATAGATAAGCAGGCTCCTAATGTCAAGTGCTTATCAGAGCCATCTCCTCACCTTTGTTTTTCACTCCCAGTGATATCCCAATGTCTAGGGAAGAGGAGGAACAATGGGGGACACCGTGTCCCACCCATATAAATTGGAATCAACAGAAATCCCAAGTCATCGGAAAGCAGGGAGGGAGAGAATGCAGAATGGTGCTGGCATTTCAGGGAGCCCTTTTTAGCCCTGGCAGGAAGGTCAGAGCCAACACAGACAACCCCAACACAATGAGGTGCCCAAGCTAAATATGAACCTGACAAGGGCACGGCCACAGAAGTTTGTTTTTACAGTGAGCCGCCAGACCATCAACATCGTGCCACATCCCTGCTCAAAATAATTCACAGCTTTATCATCACTGACAGTCTTTGTGTTCCAGCAGAGGCAGAGCCCAGGCTTGTACCCACCTGCCAGTCTAAGTCAGTGAAATGATTAACCAAGAATGAGAAACTTTTCCATTTCTATTATGCCATTCTAGGAAAATCTACGATGTTGCTTTTCTGTGATGAGATCACCTCACAGGGAGCCCTTATCTGACTTCCTCACACACACACACTGCCCTTAATGTCACGTAAACACAACAGCACTCAATCCCTCAGGCCTTTCCCAATATGCCACTTGGCAAAAACTCCTTTTCCTTAAACCAGGCCACAAGTTGAGGTTTTTAAACTTTGCTCACAGATATCAAGATTTGGTTGAGAAACTGGTTTTGCCTTACTCAGAAAAACCAAGAAAAGGTGACATTTCCCCAGCAGAGTTCTGGTTCTCAGAAGTGCAAAGATTTCTAGAGGAAAGGGAACTCTTGTGGAAGAAAGACCCGAGGTGTTAAAAGCAAGGGAAAGAGAATGTGCGAGAACAAAATTATCAAGTTAGAGATAAAATATGCTTCAGCCCCAGTGAAGCTAGAACTCAGGATGCTATTTTTAAATACAGTGGTAGGAAAAGACAAAACCATGATGCCAAGCCAGCAACACATTTGTGGTGCCCTGGAGACGCTTGAGTGACTCGCATGGCTGGTATTTAAATTGGTATTTCTTCCTAGGCTTATGTTATAGCAGGGAAAACATTTCCTTACTCTCCAACATGTACTTCTTGGCAATGGGCAGGGACAGCAGCCGGATGTGCCCGACGAGGGAGCCCCAGGCCTGGGCTCTGGAGAGTGGTGCTTCAGGAGGCAGTGGGTTGTAGGGCTGGATCACCAGGTAAACAGTCAGCAACACCAAGCCCAGGGTGAGCAGGCCCTGTGAGGGAAAACAGGCAGGGAGTTAATCACACTGCAGGGAGCTGAGGTGTCCTCACACCGGGACACACCTTCTGCTATCAAAGGGCTGTGGCCGTGCACCACAACACGAACACTCTTATTTTTGCTGTGTCTCCTCGTTCAGCTGCACTGCTATTTATGTACACAGAGCTGACACCCAGTTTTATTATTAGGGCTGTCCAAGGATGAAATTAAGCAGTCTTCAAACCCAAGCCACGCAAACAACTCTGTTCCTGTATTTCAGCACGGCAAATAATCCAGCCTGAGATCGATGAGAATTATCTACAGATAGTTCCTTTTCCTCCCTACCTAATCAAATAAAAGCTTGCACTCCTGCCATGCCTCTTGCACAAGGAAAACCCCGTGGCTTTTGCAAACATCCGTCAAGCCTCGAAACACTTTGGCAGAGTTGGCACCAGCTCCCTCCTCCATACCAGAATCCCAAATAAGCCTTAAAGAGATGACATGACGTATTTCTCCCCCGGCCAAAGTCAAACTGAATCAACAGCAAAAAACACGAACAGAAGCTGAAAGTTCAAATTTGCAGTTTCCTGTTCTCCTGCCTCATTTTACAGCTTTTTATAGGACACGAGGAAGAGAGCTTGAATTTTTTTCCAAATAAAACTCATTGCAATGGATTTGTAGAGATGACACTGAAGTATTACTGAATATTATGTCAGTGGGAAGCTTTTCAGACTTGAAGCAAACATCTGGTCCAGTGGAAGGTGTCCTGCCCATGGCAGGGACTTGGAACTAGATGGTCTTTAATAACATCTCTTCCAACCCAAACCAGTCTGGGATTGAATGATCTCAAACCTACCCAACAATGGCATTCTTTCACCCACTTTGCAAAAGTTTTTACAGAATCTTTTAGTTTAGGCTTTTAAAACATTTTTCCACCATCAGGCACAATGATAATAGATTTATTTGATAGACCAGAAGGAGAATAAAGGCATGTAGAATTTTGGCAGGGTCAGAAACAGAGCCATGTTCAGTTCATTACCTTACCCTGAACTTCAAGAATCTCCTTCCTTCCTCATATTTCCACTCAGGATGCCAACACTAGGAATCTTAGTCTGAAAAATCCATCCAAATCTCATTATTTAATAATTTATGGGAGAGGAAGATGTTGACAATGTAAATTTACAGCACACATGAGCAATTCCAAGTCTTGGGCACTGTCTCCTGTTCTCAAAGCAGCTCATGGCATGAAGGAAGGAAGGAAGCTACACTTCACAGCTTTTTAAATAAAGATCTTGGAAAATTCATCAAGAAAATGCAATGGGAAATAAAAAGCTCGGGTGCAAAGGAGAACCCTGACCCTCAAATGCTGTGTTCATGCACAAAAGTCATCTTACCTTGTAGAGGGCCACTAAGACAGGGTACCGTGGAGGGCCCCTCTGGGGTTCGTTTCTTTCCAAGAGTTGCTTGATGAACTTCTCAATGGCTTTTTCTGACATGCCACACTGGTGGCCAGTCTGCCTCACCAGATCAATGGTCTCGGAGAGCTTGTCATAGATGCTGAGCTCGTTGGCAGAAAGCTCCATGGCCTCAAGGAGAAATCCCTGAGGAGAGATGGGGCCGCGTTAACAGCGATCAACTGTGGCCACACAACCCAAGAGCAGCGTGTGCCCCAGGAACGTGGCAGTGCCCAGGAAAGAAGGAAGGCTCCTCTGGAGCCAACCTGCTCCCAAACAACAGCACAACACTCATCTGCACTCCTAATAGTCTCTGCTGCTCCAGGATCTCCCACCAACTCAAAGAAGCCATGAAATCTCCTGACAAGAGCAGAACCGGCTGAGAGTCGCAGCTTATGTAAATGAACAAAGCTTCCCAGAAATCAATGAAACTCCATTTATCCATCTATTCCAAATGAATCCGTCCCGTAAAGCAATTGCTCACCAAGTACAAAAGCCAACAATACAAAGCTGATCATCACACGCAGCAGCCCCGCTAAGCCCTCCTGCACTATAATTTCAGTCGCTTATTTTAACCTGGATTTGTTTTCGTTAAATCCCCCGTCAGCAACAGGGACGGGACAGAGAAACAAGCAGAATGTGTGGGGCAAAGTTCAGCAGTTTACAGTTTGTTTAAATTTTCGCAACCTAATGTCCAGGCCAACCGATTATTGAGTAACAGCAACGTGAGAGCAGCTGCTCTGCAGGCAACAAAGCCCCCACCTTCCTCTCCAAGTTTGCCTGCAGGTCAGAGATGCCACAGAATTAAATATCCCAGCAAGAACTGCATTGTGCTGGGTGACAAAATGGTATTTGACAGCAAGTTATTTCTCACTGGTAAGAGCACACCCATGACAGATCAACATTAAGTTGCCAAAAAAATAAAAAAGTAAATTCCTCTACCACTTCCACTCTGCCATGAAGGCCTCTTTGAGAGCAGCTGATGGGCTCAAGAAAAGATATAAAGAAATTGCTGGACAAGGTACAAGGTACAAAGTGAGAATCACATTGTAAAAAATTTTCCCATTGCCTGGGAAAAACACTGGCACTGCCCCGGGGAAAAGGCAGAATCTGTAGAGTTTTGCTTTGCCTCTTGTTTCTGAGCTGGGTAACACTAACCTGACCAAACTGGGCCAGCTGGGAGAGAGTTTAGCAATGCTCTGCCCTGAGAGCATAGCCTGAGGATCATCACATAAAAACACAAGAAGCATGATGGATAATCACAGCTGAAAATTGAAATCACGCCCCTGTCCCCATTTTCCTCTACAGTTTCCTGGCCCCAGGAACCAGCTCACGAATCCACTTCACCCAACTCACCACTTTGCTCCCCAGATTGTGTCCCTGCACTGTGAGAACTGTAACTGTTCACAGGGCTCTGCACGGCCCTCCCAGCACAGCCTGCCTGGGAAAGCACAGCCCTGCTCTGCTCACCTGAGCACACACTGAGCAGCCCAGAGCCACCTAAACTTAGATTTGCTCAGCTGTAATTTGTTCTGGCTGCTCCCACGGCACAAATCAGCCACAACTCTGTGTATGGAGAGAACAAGAGACATGATAAAGCTGAGATTTGAACTCTGATTTGCCTTTAAAGAACTGGCCAACAGCTCTCCCCCTAAACCACGGGCTCCTACAAACCACAACTCAAGCAAAAGAAATTTTAATATCTTCTTTTTAATACAACACTGGGGTGTATTTTCAAAAAACCCCAGGTTTCACAGGACTACCAGCTCCTCTCCCCACAAGATCCCCCCTTTTCTGCCCTTGCACACTTGTTTTTGTGGTCACATGGAGCATCAAGTCAGGAAAATTAAAATAACCCCGATTTGTTTGGTCAGCATCTGCCTAAGCATTCAACTCCGGCAGTTAATGTCAGATGTTATATTAACATCAGTGTCAAATTTCTAGCCACAGCCACAGAAACACCAAAACAGTAAAAATGCCAAATAAAAACCCAACCCTGAGAACATACTGCACTACATTGCCAGGTTAATTAGCTCCTGGCCCTCTCCTACCGACATTCCTCGCGTGCCATGCAAATATTTGTCCCAGATCTTGCCACCTGAAGAGCCCCATGGGCAAGCAAAGCAGGTTGGGTCAATAATATCTCATATTAACCTCTCCAAGACAAGGACTTTTTCTTCTCATCTGTAAAGCACCTGCCATGCATGTGACGATAAAAACAAACCATTGCTTTACTAACTCTTTCATTCATGCAATATCCTGATTCATGGAACAAGCAAGAGCCAGCACATCTGCAGGATATTAAAGGCCTTTTTTTCCCCCCCTCCAGCTTTTCTGGTTACTCTAGTTGCCTGGACACTGTAAGTGGTGTGCTAAGTGGTCTGAAAGATTATCTAGTGTCCTCTGGCTCACGAGTGCCAAAGCTTTCCCCTGTGAAGCTGTCCCGTGCAGAATTCCAGCAGATTCAACAAGCCTCTCGTGCTTGCAGGATCTGCCTGGAACCACTTATAACAAACATCCCCACAGAAATGCTGTCAAAGACTGTGGCTTCCCCTTTTCCAAACAACAGAAATATCCTGCTAAAATACAACACTGAGATATATCCCAGTTCTCACTCCTCTCCATTTACATTCCACTCTGAGCAAACACCTTCATAGACAACCCCTGTAAATCACAGACAGCAAAAACCCAATCCAGCTCCTTGACAAATTCAAGAGTAACTCAATCTTCCAGCTAGGAAATAAAGCATTACGCTCCCACATTGCTAGGAAAACAGATGAGGCCTTAAAAAACAAATAACAACGCATTATTTCCCCTTCCACCCCTCCAATACAACAGACAAAACAGTAACAACAGGCTACTGTACCCTCTTTGCCACCACACACACTGAGCAGGGCTCATCCCTTGCAAACCCCTTAGAGAGAGGCCTTTGAACGAGGAACCCGTATGTCATTCTGGTTTTTTTATATACTCCACCACCCTGGGAGGAATCAGGAGCTCTCTCCACAGACAGAAACAGTGACGGCACTTGGCTTGCAGGGTTTGCACCCCAGCGCCCGGTACTGCCCACAGACCCCAGGGCAGTTAGTCCAAGGCTTTAGAAGATAAATATTTAGACAGAAACGGTGCTGGAGGAGTCTTTAAAAGGGAAACCTTGCTCGCCTTGCTGGTGAACCTACAATGATGTACATATACATAGAAATATAAATATATTCCCATCTGCTTTAACACTCTTGATGCCGCCTCCCTCGCCCTGCCCGGGGAGCAGGTCCCAGCCTTGCGCTGGAGCCCCTCCGGAGGGACCCTCACTCGGCCACAGCCCCACGGCCTCGCCCGTGTTCCTGAGGCAGAGGAGCCCCGGCCAGGGGGTTATTCTTAAAAATAAATCAGTAAACTGAGGCAGGACACCCCCACCCCGGGCTCCGGCCTCCACAAGCCGGGGAGCCCCCCCAGGCCGAGCCCGCGCTGAGGGGCCGCGCTCCGGGTCCCGCCGCGACCCCCGCCCGCGCCCGCGGCCTCACCCCGCTCGCGTCCCGCCCGGCGGCTCCTCCCGCTCCGGCTGCGGCCCCGCCCGCTCCGCTCCGGCTCCAGCTCCGGCTGCGGCCGCAGCTCCTCCCGCGGCGGGGCGGGCGCGGCCCGGCTTCCGGCTTCCGGCATGGCCCGGCCCGAACCGGGGCCCCCACACCGCTCGGCGACCCAGCACCGCCCCGGGGAGCACTGCCCGGAGAATCCCAACACTGCCCGGGGACCCAGCACCGCCCCGGGGAACACTGCCCGGGGAACCCCAACACCGCCTCGGGGAACACTGCCCGGGGAATCCCAACACTGCCCGGGAAACTCCAACACCGCCCGGGGAATCCCAACACTCCCCGGGGACCCAGCCCTGCCCGGGACCCCAGTACCTCCGGGGACTGCCACATCGTCCAAGGAGCACTGCCCGGGGTCCCAACACCGCCCAGGGAACCCAACACAGCCTGGGGAACCCCAACACTGCCTGAGAAACACCAGCACTCCCCGGGACTCCCAACAACGCCCGGGGAACCCCAGGACTGCCCGGGGATGCCACACCGCTCAGGGAACCTAACACTGCCCGGGACCTACACAGTGCCCTGGGCACCCCAACACCACCCAGGAAACCCAGCACTGCCCGGGGATGCCACACCGCTCAGGGAGTCCAGCACTGCCTGGGGATGTCACACCGCTCAGGGAGCCCAGCACTGCCTGGGGATGTCACACCGCTCAGGGAGCCCAGCACTGCCCGGGGATGTCACACCGCTCAGGGAACCCAGCACTGCCTGGGGATGTCACACCACTCAGGGAACCCAGCAGTGCCCAGGGATGTCACACTGCTCAGGGAACCCAGCAGTGCCCGGGGATGTCACACTGCTCAGGGAACCCAGCACTGCCCGGGGATGTCACACCGCTCAGGGAGCCCAGCACTGCCCAGGCCCCCCCACACCACCCAGGGCCCTCAACACCCAGCCTGGCCCAGCCCCGACACTGCCCAGTACTGCCAACACTCTGCTCAGCCCGAAGCCTCAAAACCCCACCAACACCAGTCCCTTTGCTTCTCCAAACACCCCTCAGGACCCCCAACACTGCCCTGGGACTACCAACACTGTCCCAGGACCCCCAACAATCCCCAGGACCCCCCAACACCCAGCCTGGCCCCAGGGCCTCTTAGTGCTGCAAACATCCCTCAGGACCTCCAACCACCCTGGTACCTCCCAACAGCCCCCCAACACCTGCATCCCTCCCCACTGGCACCCCAATGCCCCACTGAGACTCCCTGCACATGTTTCAGCCCAGAATGTGGAGACCCCCTTTTCCAACACCCATCTGAGTCCATGACTATCCTCAACCCAGACCAGCCTGACCCTCCCCTGGATCATCAGTGCTCCTCAGGACTCCTAAGACCCTTCCCAGCACCCATATGAGGCCATAAATACCTTGAGACCATCCCCAGCAACTGCCCGACCCTGTCATTACACACAGACCCCCCAAGAAACACCCGAGCCCCCAGGCCCCAGCACCTTAAGACATCCCACACAGCACACAGATGAACCCTCAGCATCTTCCTGAACCCACAGCACACCCTAACCCTCCAGAACACCCCAAATCCTTCACAGCAACATCCCACAGTATTCCTAACACCTCCCTCCAGCCCCCAGCACCCCATTTGTCCCCAGTATCAACCCACAGCCCCTTCCAGACCCTCCAGCATTCCCTGGGAGACCCACACAGTGTCCCCTTGAACCCCACTTATCCCCAGCCCCGTGGGGGACTTGGGTGCCCATTCCCACAGGTCAAGGGACAAGCACTGAGCACAGAGTTAACATCCCCCCAGAAAATGTGGGAAAGCCCTAAAAATCACGGGAAATGCTTTGAGGAGTGAAGGGCTGGAGGTGGGGCAAGAGAAGGTCCCTGGAGGTACTCCTGGCATTTTCCATGCTTGGGAGAGTGAAGAAGCGAGGGGTCCCAGCCTTACCCTACTCTCAGACATGAGCTTCAGTCCTTCACTGCAATTAAACATATTTTCAGTCAGCTCTTGATTGTGGGTGTGATGGGTGTTTTTGGTATCTCTGCAATGCATTTTCATAGAATCCTAGAATGGTTTGGTTGGAAGAACCCTAAAGATGGTCTCATTCTACTCCCCCTGTTCCACTGGACCTGGTCTCTTTAGACCAACCTTGTTTAAATTTCAGCCTTGTTTAAGTTCTCAGCCTCAACAACTTCCTGCAGCGCTGAGTAATGCAGATGAATTAAATGTTGCAAGAAAAAGAACTTCCTCTACTCAGGTTTGGATTTTTTGCCCTGTCAATCCCAGCCCAGGGATTGTCTCCTCACCTTGATTTTACTGCCTTTCCAGAGGAAAGGGGTGAAATTCTGGGAGGCACTCCTGGGCAAAACCCAAATCCCATGGCTGGGGCACTGAGAGCTGTGGTTGAAGATTTGTTCCAACTTGTCAGAAGCTTGTGTGGGTTCTCATCTTCCAAGGTGGATTCATCCAAGCAGGATGGTGGTAAATGCCCGCTGACTTTGGGCTGGTATCCGAAATCTTCCTAATCTTGGCTTGGCTGAGGCAGCTCCTCTAATTCTTGTGGAGCGCCTTGAGGAATTTCAAACAGCTTAAAAGGAAAACACCTGATTTATAAAAAAACATCCTGTGGTCCAAACAAGTATGCATTTCCCTCTTGCTATTAATATCCCAGGCCTTGATCCTCCTCCAAATACTCGTGCAGGCGTTTGTTTAATGGCTTGCAAAGGAGTGGTGCCTTTGATCCCGGAGTGGGAATGTTTGCTGGGATGTGAATTATTAAAGGTGAAAGATGCTTTCAAGTGCAACATGCTGCCCATGTTTTCCAATGTGATTTATTGCTTGCCCGGTGTTTCTCCCAGCCTGGCAATGAAAAATTAATTTCCAAGTTTGGAGTGGAGTTACTCATGCTTTGGGTACAAACTCCATCCTCCTTTTTTTCTAGAGATGATTTCCAGGGGAATAAGATAGACATTTCTTTCTGCCTGCTGTTCTGGGAAGCCTTTTGTTTTTCAGCTCCCACTTTGGGCCCTGTTCGAGCTCCCTGATCCTTCCCCGCTGCAGCAATATTGCAGTGGGGATGAATTGCTGCAGCTGCTGCCATCTAATGGGAAAATTCAGCCTCCACGGCCTCAACTCTTTATTTTGGATCAAATAAAACCATTTCTTGCACAATCCTGCTGCCACTCGGCCAAGCAGTGTCTTCCATGTGTAATCTCAGCTTTTTTAGGCAAAAGGAGAAGCTGATCTGATGGGTGGCTTTGCATGGGGAAGTGTCACAGACCCAGTAGAAAGAAGTTTTTGGGTTAATCAGGCTGAAATGGTGCTGCTCTTATTATGGCTCAAATTGGCAAAGTACACTTGGATTTATATTATTTTTAAATAAAATAAAAAATGGTGAAGAGGGTCCCAAACAATAAGAAAAAGCCATTCCAGATGTCCCAAATACTAAACCCAGGCACAGGTCCGAGCTGAGCCACATAAATCCTTCCTGAGGAGCTGCTCCATCACTAAAAATACTGTACAAAGAAATAAGGTAAAGAGGGATGGACAGGGAATGGGAGCATTACATATATAGCATTAGGAAAATAAAGTGTTTTAATGATGAGGCCAAAGGAAAATGACTTGAGGTAGGCTGGGGGGAGACACAGGGATGGAGATTTAGGGTACAGAGGTACTGGAGTGATAAATTGGGGGGTGCAGGAGAAATAAATCATCCCTAAAAGACTCAGAAATTCCAGGGTGGCTGCAAAGTTGGAGCCTTGCTGGTGAAGCTGATATATATCAAATATATATAATTATATATGAAAATATAAAGTGTTGCTAGAAGCCCAACTCCTGTTGTTACTTTATTTTTTTAAAGCACAAACTGGCTACTATTATGCTTTGCCATTATGTACATATAAATAATAATGGCAACAAAAAGCAAACCCAACTGGGCAGAATTATTTCCCCAAACTCTGCACATAAGAACAGTCTTTAAATACACCTGTTGAACTGCTGGTAATTTGCATGGTACATATAAAATACTAAAATATAGCACTCATATTCTTATTTATTTAGTCTGTATGTCTTTTTTTTTCCCTGCAAAAATATAGTTCAATCAAGCTGTAAAAAGATTATAAAAACACCCTTAAAATTCTGGCGTATTTATTTAGATTTTTCAAGCTGGACTTAAAACCAATTCAGTAGTTCCCAAAGAGCAGAAGGGCAGGCTGCAGCAGCTTGTTCTTCTCTGCCCAGCCTGAGATTTGCTGCAATAGTCCAGAATTCTGCTCTGGGGACAATGCAATAAAAACAAACTCTTGCAAGAATTTATCTTCTCCTTATCCTGGACGTGCTCTTGGGGCTTTTGAATTTATTTTGAGTAAAATATTCAGTAGTTTCTGTCAAGCCCCATCACTGCTCACTGGCAGGATTAACCAGGGAAGGGAAAAATTAGCTTTACCTTGTCTCATTGGAAAGATTTAAGTGCATTTAGAAGATATTGAATGTCTCATTGTTCCTGATCAAATCCAGTCAGATTGCAAAGCCAGAACAGAAGTCCCCACAGCCCAGAGCACCAGCAGCACTAACCCCCCTTGTTTTATACACTTGGATGGCTTCAGGTTTCCATTTATTCTATCCCAAGGCTTGAGTTTACTCTCTGCTGCTTCCAGTATCATTGCAGCATCTCAGACCCAGGTGGGTTCCCTTTCTGCCTCTTTTCTTGACCTGTTTTTGGTCTCCAAAAGGAAGTGGTAAAGTTCCCCAGGGAGAATTTTGGAGGGCTGGTGTGCTCTGGAGGAATGGCAGGGGGTCCCCCACAGCAGCTTTTGCTCTCAGCATCCAAGGAAGATCAGGCAAGGAAGACACACGGGAAAAGAGAAGGTGTCCAAGGACTATTTTTATGCTTTTCTAGCTGTTGGTGCAGTTTCAGATCAGTGTGTGGGCTGTCTGTCCATCACCAGCAGCAGCCTTTTTTCTTCTGGGGTGCCTTTGGTACCTCTTCTGCCTTATTTTTCAATTCATCTTCACGATCTTTGAGCAACCTGGGAGAAAAGGAAGCAAATTAGCAGGGTATTTCCCCCATATTTTGTATCGCTGTGCTCTTTGACTTGACCAGCCTTGGTACAAGAGGTTCAGCATGGCTGAAAGGAGTCAGGATCCTTCCAGTTTCACATGATCCGAGAGCTGTGGATGCTTCTAAAAATGCCAACCTAAATCAAATCACAGGCAGAACTTGTTTCAGTCAAGCCTGGGAGAAATCAGCAGCATCCCTAAAAGGGTTTTATTCACCTCCTTGCAATGCTGGTTGTTCAGGAGACAAGTTAAGCAGTGCTAAGTGCTCATCCCAGCAGGCGCTGCCCTGAGTTTTCTGACATTTGGGCACGGAGTCTTTGGTGACAGAGACATCACAATATCTGGAGCTAAAAAAGCAGGGAGGGAGCCCATTAAACTGAGGACAGCTGGAGGAAAAATCCAAGCACACAGCTCACCTGACAAAGCTGACCATGGACTCGAAGACGTTGTGGCCCGAGGCAGCGCTGCACTCGTAAAACATGAGCTGATGCTCCTGGAAGACACAGACCCCAAACAGAAACGTGATGTTCTTGCACTGGAATAGCTTAATGTGGTAATAAATATCCATGGGACAGTCCCAGTCAAGGGGAAGCAGGAGGGAATCAAGGAAACAAATAACTCAATAACTTATTTACTGGAACATGAGGGTGAAATCCAGATTTTCTGGTTGCTACAACACCAGTTTTTAATACCAAGGAAAAGGCTACTGTGCAGACAGAAAAATTTGTGATGCCTTCTGGTTATGGGAGCAAACACAGGGAGAGGCATAACTAGATGTTCACAACTCTTTTGTTTCCTAGCAGTTTGGGAAAATAAGCACCTATCCCTCATCTCCATTTGTAAAACTGATCCATGGATTCTGGGCCAAATCCCCTAAACGTTAAAATTAAGTCAGTAAAGGTGAGATTCTCCTCACTCTCCTCATCTAATTTTTATTAGCCATCTATATTTAAAGAGATTAATCAAACTTTGATCATTTCTGTATCTTTAAACCAGGATAGAGCTCCGTGAGTTTATTATTTTCATGATGCTGGGAAGATACTCAACACTTCACAGCAAAGATAAGCAGAGCTGAAGATGTTCTAATTTACAAATCTACTTCCATAAACCAATTTACTGGTGCTGAGGCAAAATTAAAGTGGGAAAGGGAAAGCGAGGCAGGGAAGAGTGAGAGATGGGTTCGGAGAACATTTTGTCAACCACTGGTGCATGAGGGGCAAATTAAAGGAATTAAAGGGCTTTCCCCTTTCTCCAGCTCCTCAGGCTGGTGGTGTCCACCCTTAGCTGTCCCTGCCTTGCTTGGGTGGCTGTGCTTCACCTCCTACCTTGGCCAGGCATTCACCCTCCTTGGTAGGGACCTGTCTCTGGGCAGCACAGTCGGTTTTGTTCCCAAGAAGCAGAACAGCAACTCCATCCTCTGCTGCTTCCTGAGTGAGAAAGAAGAGAAGATCAGGACAGCTTCAAAATCCTGCTTGAACCCCAGCTGGCCACACTGTCTACACATGTCCTGGAACACCATGACTGATACCCATGGATTTGGGCTAATAATGAAACATTGAATTCTTAAATCAGTTCAACAGCATCTAAGAAATTATTTTTTTTCCTTAAATCATCTGCCCATGTTTAGTAACAGGACAGAGCACTGGATGAGTTACACTTGTAATGAATTCACTTTGTGCTCATCTGCAGCAGCCCTCTAAGGGTGCTCTGGCTGGGATTTATAGGCACTGAGCAAGGCAATATCCTATTTTGTTTCAGCATTTTTAAACTCTGGCTTTGTGTCAATTGGAAATCTCTGAAAGGAAGTTTTTTATAAGCCTTGAATCACCTCCCATTCCCCAGGACTCAAAGTGGGCTATTCTTGATGCAAAAGCAACATTTTCCATTCCTTTGCACTAGTTTATTAATTGTTTAAAGAGTTGATCATTAGTCTACTGGTGCTATTACTTAAATTACTATTTTGTTAATATTACTTATTTGTTTATATTAATAATATAACATAAATCCTATAATATATTAAATATATTAAATATCTTGAATATATTTGTTATAAATTACTTTACTTATATTTTAATAATCATAATTATTAAGTGTACATTGCTATATTTAATAGTAATATTAAATAAGAACATTACTATTGCTATTACCAAATTACCCTGGGAAACACTGCCAACGCGTGAAAATCGTCTGTATCTGACTTAAATCCTCCACGAAAAAAAATATTTTATCATGAAAGCGATGAAGTTATTTATTTTATCATGAATAACCCTTTGCAAAGGGCTTGGCCACTCCTGTCAGCCCCGGGAGCTCGGTGCCTCCCCCACCTGGATGCAGCTGAGCCAGTAGCGCACGTCGGAGAAGGAATACTCGGAGGTGATGTCGTACATCAGCACCACCCCGTCCGCCTTCCGGAAAAACTGCTTGGTCATGCTGCGGTACCTGCGGGCATTTTGGGATGGATCACCGGGATGGTCTCAGGAGCTTCCGCCTAGGAGTGGTGTGAAATCCCAGCGGAAAAGGTGGGACTGCAAGGCTGCAGAACAGGCAGCCCCCAGGTCTGGCTCTTGTCCTGATGGCGGGGGCCATAGGAACAGCCCGAGTGCCACTTTTATCTTAATTACTTCCTTTATTGTGCTTTATCAGATCACACACTGTACAGAGTCCCACCTTGGGTAACCTCACCTTTGCTTAGCAAAGCCAAGAATATTCATTGCCCCATAACTACAGGGAAAAAAGCCCAGGTTGTGTCCTTAAGCAGCACAAGCACCTCACCTTTCCTGACCAGCTGAGTCCCACAGGCGGAGAGCAAAGAGCTTGTTATCCACAACGAGGTTTTTGATCTGATAATCCAGTCCTGGAAGACACAAAAGAGGATGTTTTGATACTGTAGAATTCTGCCCTGTGACAGAAGATGGATGGAAAAGCAACATGGTGCAGGGTGGTCTGGGGCTGCACCTCCAGGGGTTGGTCCCAAGTGAACCTCTGGCTTTTAGATGTTTAATTGTTGGATTTTGGGAAGGTCTCTCATCTCATGATGAATAAAACCAGGTTGGTGAAGAGAGGAGAATGGAGCTGAAAGGCAAAGCAGAGAGGAAAGCACCGGGCCGCTGTCACTGGTGCCCGAGGAAGGACAAAGAGGAGCAGCATTTCCTGCCCAGGAGCACCCAGGCGTGGGGACTTGGTGGTTCTGGTTGGCCCCTGGGGACTGCTTGTACAACACGCTTGACATGAGCTGTAACAGGCACGTGGTGACCTCCAGCAGCTTGTGGGGTGGAGGAAAGGGAATTGTGGGGTGGAGGAAAGGGAATTGTGGGGTGGAGGAAAGGGAATTGTGAGGTGGAAGAAAGGGAATTGTGGGGTGGAGGAAAGGGAATTGTGGGGTGGAGGAAAGGGAATTGCAGCCGCGATCCAAGCAAGTGCTTGGAGAGGGGCTGGAGGAGACCTACCCACTGTGGCAGCGAGGTGGGGGTTGAAGGTGTCGGCATGCAGACGGTACAGGAACGACGTCTTGCCCACGTGGGAGTCCCCAACAAACAGCACGTTGTAGAGGTGGTCTGGGTCCAGGGGAGCTTTAGGACAACTCCTTAGGGCAGCTCCTGCCCCACCTGCAGTCACAGCCCCTGGTTCTCCTGGGCTGGGCTCGCCTTCCTGGCTCATTTTCTGACCAAACTCTTGCATCTTCTCTTGTTGACCAACACCGAGGTCTTTGCTCTGTTCTCCCAAGAGCCGCCTTTGCCCCAGTGAGTTATCTCTGAGGCCCACCCCCAGCTGATCACTCCCAGCATGTTCTGCTTGAGCTGTGGTGTGCAGAGTTGATGCTGGTGGCACCTCTTGCTTTAGACACTCAGCAGGTCCAGCAGCCGTGTGCTCCGGTTCCGTCGCAGGTGGTGTCTTCCCCTCTGGCTGTTGGGTCTCCACGTGAGGCCTCCCCTCATGTCCCTGTGCTGAAACCTGCTCCTGGAGCTCCCTTTGGGCTGCCTGTCCCGGAGCACAAAGCCGCCACACATCTGGAATGAGAACATCCTCCTGCATCATTGTTTCCAGCTTTAGGGGGCTGATCTGTAACGGCACCTCAGAGACCAGGGAGGCCAACGCAGCGTCATCATGGCCCTGATTTAGTGCTAGAGCCTGAGTTTTCACTCCATTCCTTGCCCTTGCCTCCAGCCTCTCTCCCTGTGCCACCTCCAGACTGTGAGCTCCATCCAAAGGCTTCCCCTCTGCAGGAGCCCTCTCTCCCTGCACTAATTCCTGTGCCTCCAGAATCTGCCCCTCGGGACCAATGCATGCTCCCAGTTTTGCTTCCAGACCTGGGCCCTGTGCAGCAGTGACAGGCTCAGGACATGAAGCAGCCTCAGTTGGAGGGGGCACATCTGCAACAGCAGCTCCTTCCCGTGGGTTTGCAGTGGGAGATGCACCCAGAACTGCCTCCAAACCTAGAGTCAGGCTCTGCTGGCCTTCCCACATTCCAGCTACACCCAGAGGTGTCAGATCTGCCTCTGTGTTCCCTCCTGAGCCTGATTTGGGCTTCTGCTGATCTGTGAACAGCTGCACATCAGCATTGGTGCTCTGGGCCTCCAGGGTGTCCAGGCTTTCAGCCTCCTCCTGTGGCTGGACTCCTGCACCAACCCCCTCTCCCTGTGGGCCTCGTGCTCCTTCTGGACCAAGCACAGACTCCGGTGGCAGCCCATGCTCACCTTGCACATTGGCACCATTGCTCTGGTGCTCAGCAGTGTCCAGGCTTTCAGCCTCTTCCCCTGCTTGTAGATCTGCACCAGCCCCCTCTCCCTGATCCAGGATCACTCCACTGGGGTGAGGCACTGCCTTGTGTGGCAGCCCATCCTCAGCCTGCCCTTGTGCCCCATCCTCTCCCTCATCCTCCTCAATCTGAACAGCTCTTCCATCCTCCCTTCCCCAAGGGTTTTCTTGGCTGAAACCACCACAGAGCTGCAGAGCTGCCTGGACATCCTCTGCCTCCCTTTCCAAAAACTCTGCTTTATCCACCTGATCCAGGGGCTGAACATCTGAGTTCACATTCCCTCCCTGTTCTATCCCTGGGGATCCAGCCTCACCCAAAGGCTGCAGATCTGCCTCTGGGCTCCCTCCCGGGGTCAGCCTGAGCTCATCCTCCCCTGCAATCAGCTCCACATTGGCACCACTGCTCTGGTGCTCAGTAGTGTCCAGGCTTTCAGCCTCGTCCTGTGCTTGCATGTCTCCATCAGTTCCTGCACTGTGCCCAACTCCTGATCCCGGCAGATCAAGCACAGCCTCCTGTGGCAGCTCACCCTCACCCTGTCCTTGGGCCCCATCGTCCTTCTCCTCAATCTGAACATTTGTCCCAATTCCTCCTCCCCATAAGACTCCTGAGCTCAGACGCTCTGACAGCTGCAGATCTGCCTGGACATCCTCTGCCTCCCCTTGCGCTAACTCTGCTTTATCCACCTGATCCAGGGGTTGCACCTCTGAATCCGCATTCCCTCCCTGTTCTATCCCTGAGGATCCAGCCTCACCCAAGGGCTGCAGATCTGCCTCTGGGCTCCCTCCTGGGGTCAGCCTGAGCTCATCCCCCTCTGCAATCAGCTCCACATTGCCACCACTGCTCTGATCTTCCACTGTGTCCAGGATCACAACCTCCTCCACTGGCTGCACTCTGGCATCTGTCCCTCTTCTCTGTCTGAAGGTCACTCCAAATGGGTGAGGCACCAGATCCTGCATCAGCCCGTGTCCACCCTGTCCCTGTCCCCAGTCCTCAGCCCCATCCCTGGGCTGCACAGCTGCACAGTGCCCCCCTCCCTTGGGGGTTTCTGGGCTGGCAGTCACACACAGCTGACTGTCTGTCCTGGAGCCCTCTGCCTCCATTTCCACTAACTCTGCTTTATCCACATGATCCAGGGGATGCACATCTGGAGCCACATTCCTGCCCTGCTGTCTCCCCATGGAGTCAGTCTGGCTTAAGGGCTGCAGATCTGCCTCGGTGCTTTCTGCTGTGGCTGATATGAGCTGATCCCCCTCTGCAATCAGCTGCACATTGGCACCACTGCTCTGCTGCTCAGTAGTGTCCAGGCTTTCAGCCTCGTCCTGTGCTTGCATGTCTTCAGCAGCCCCCTCTCCCTGCCTGACCCCTGATCCCTGCAGATCAAGCACAGGCTCCTGTGGCAGCTCACCCTCACCCTGGCCTTGTGCCCCATTGTCTTTCTCCTCAATCTGAACACTTGTTCCAATTTCTCCTCCCCATGAGACTCCTGAGCTCAGACCCTCTGACAGCTGCGTGTCTTCCTGGGCATCCTCTGCCTCCCCTTGCACTAACTCTGCTTTATTCACCTGACCCAGGTGCTGCACCTCTGAATCCACATTCCCTCCCTGCTCTGTGCCTGAGGATCCAGCCTCAGCCAAGGGCTGCAGGTCTGCCTCTGGGCTCCCTCCTGGGGTCAGCCTGAGCTCACCCTCCTCTGCAATCAGTTCCACACTGGCACCACTGCTCTGGTCCTCAGTAGTGTCCAGGCTTTCAGCCTCTTCCCCTGGTTGCAGAACTGCACCAGCCCCCTCTCCCTGATCCAGGGTCACTCCATTGGGATGAGGCACTGGCTCGTGTGGCAGCCCATCCTCACCCTCTCCTTGTGCCCCATCCTCTTCCTCGTTATCTTGGAGCTGAACAGCTCTTTCCCCCTTCCCTCCCTGGGGAGTTTCTGGGCTGGCAATCACACACAGCTGCAGATCTGCCTGGGCATCCTCTGCCTCCCTTTCTAAAAACTCTTCTTTATCCTCCTGATCCAGGTGCTGCACCTCTGAATCCACACTCCCTCCATGTTCTATCCCTGAGGATCCAGCCTCACCCAAGGGCTGCAGATCTGCCTCTGTTGTCCCTCCTGGGGTCAGCCTGAGCTCATCCCCCTCTGCAATCAGCTGCACACTGGCACCACTGCTGTGGTGCTCAGTAGTGTCCAGGCTTTCAGCTTCATCCTGTGCTTGCATGTCTCCATCAGGTCCTGCACTGTGCCCAACTCCTGATCCCTGCAGATCAAGCACAGGCTCCTGTGGCAGCTCACCCTCACCCTGTCCTTGGGCCCCATCCTCCTCCTCCTCCTCCAGCTGAACAGCTCTTTCACCCTCCCATCCCCATGGAGCCCCTGGGCTGAGACCCTCATGGGACATCATATCTTCCTGGACATCCTCTGCCTCCCCTTGCACTAATTCTGCTTCATTAACCTGACCCAGGTGCTGCACCTCTGAATCCACACTCCCTCCCTTCTCTATGCCTGAGGATCCAGCCTCAGCCAAGGGCTGCAGATCTGCCTCTGGGCTCCCTCCTGGGGCCAGTCTGAGCTCACCCCCCTCTGCAATCAGCTGCACATTGGCACCACTGCTCTGGTGCTCAGCAGTGTCCAGGCTTTCAGCCTCTTCCCCTGGTTGCAGAGCTGCACCAGCCCCCTCTCCCTGATGCAGGGTCACTCCATTGGGATGAGGCACTGGCTCGTGTGGCAGCCCGTGCTCACCCTGTCCTTGTGCCCCATCCTCTTCCTCGTTGTCTTGGAGCTGAACAGCTCTTTTCCCCTTCCCTCCTTTGGGGGTTTCTGGGCTGAGACCCCCACAGAGCTGCAGATCTGCCTCCACCAGTTCCAGTGCCTGGGACTTAACTGGGAACAGCCCACACAAGTCTGTGCTGCCCACAGATGTTTCTGCTGGGGAAGGACCCTCACTGTGCACTGCAGCCGCCCCCATTTCTTCTTCCCTCCATACCTCTGGTTTATCCTTCTCCAGTTGCACACCTGGATCCACACCCCCTCCCTGCTGCGTCCCTGGGGATCCAGCCTCATTCCAGACTTGCCCATCTGCCTCAGCCTCTGCCTGCAGCTCCATGTTGGTGCTGCTCTGGGCCTCCATCAGTTCCACAACTGTTCCCACTCCTCCTTCGCCATGGGTGGGTGGCACAGCCGCTGCCAGCGGCTCCAGAGCGCCCGCGCTCCCTCTCCACCCTGCACCTCCCCTGGCACACTCACCCTGCAGCTGCTGCTCTGCCTCCCTGGGCTCTGGTTCCTCTGCCTCCTCGGGCTCTGCTTCCTCTGCCTCCTCTTCCTCGCCCCCAGCTCTGCTGCTCCCTGCACGCTCAGCCCGGGCTGGCAGCACCTCCAGCCCTTTGGAGTCCGTGGTCTCTCCCCGGGGCTGCTCCTCTGTCCTGGCACGCTCCTCATCCAGCATTCCTGGGCCAGGAGCCACTGTCACCTCAGGGACACCACCCCCATGGGCTGCTTCCACTTGTACCTCACCCCAGGATGGTGGCTCTGGCTCCAGGTGCTCTCCCAGCTCAGTTTCCAGTTCCCCAGGGAGCCCTGAGGCTGGCTCAGCCCGTTCCTGCAGCGCCGTGCCCGGGGCCTGCCCACACTCACCCAGAGTCCTGCCTGGCTGCTGCTCATCCATGCCAAGGCACTGTCCCACTGCTGTGCCTTCCTGCCCAGCCTCTGGTGGCCCCAGACCTGCCTCCAAATCTTCTCTCTGGCTGATCTCCACTTCCTCAGATTCTCCCAGGAGCTGTGGTTTTGACCAAGCTGTTTTTTCCTTCAACCACCCTGCTCCCTCCGCCTCCATCAGCACCTGCTCTCCTGCCTCCACGCTCTCTCCCAAGTGCTCAGCCACATTTAGCACCATCTCCTCCACACCAGCAGCCTTTCCTTGCAGGAATGACATCCTCTGTGCCTCCTCTGGGCTGTGTCCCTGCTCTGCCCCTGGCTCCTGAGCCGTGCAGTGCCCAGCTCCTGTGGACGCACCAGCCTGTGTCACATCCAGAGCACGAAGCTCAGCTGTGGCTGGTCTCTCTTGCAGGTCTCCTTCCAGCAGTTCATGATGGACATGGCCAGGGAGGGTCTCTTGCAGGACCCCAGGGGTTGTTTCATGGGCTGTGGCTGCCTCTGGCCCCGTTTGGGGCTCAGCATTGTCCCAGGGAGTGTCTGCCAGGGCAGGGGGTGCACCCACTGCCTGTGCCTTCAGATGTTTGCTCAGAGCTGCTATTGCGTCATTCATCTCTCTTAGCAAAGAGCTTTGGTCAGAGACACCTTCCTCTTTCAGAGATTCTGGGAACGGGTCCTCTTCTGCAGAGCTTGCTTCCCGTGGGGCTCCTGAGATGTTTATTTCTGCTGGCAGCATTTCCCAAACCCTGGAAAGGGCAGAAAATGGGGGCAATGAACCAGCTCTCAGGTCAGGCTCCAGCTCCCTCCCATCCCCAGTCAGTCCCAGAGGGTCTCTGATCTACAGCCTCACCCCATCCCTCTCCAAACCTGATTTTATTTCCTCTGGGTGCACTTGGACTTCACACAGAGAGCAATGGGGGCAGGGGAAAGGGGGAAGCACACGCAGGCAGACCCAGGCCTGCAGCCTGGCCTCTTCCCAGGACCCATATTGACATTATCAGACAGGAAAAGACAACTCAGCCAGGTAGAGCAAGTTCCTGAGCCAAGGGAGTGATGAGCTGGGTTAAGAGATGTGAGCTCCAGGGTGAGAGATGAGTGGGTGGGAGAGGAGAGTGCTAAAAGGACAAAACATCATTGTTTGCCTGGGGAGGGTGCAAGGAGGGCCCAGCCCCAGCTGGCAGAGCCCAGGGGCACCCACGGGAGCAGCAGGACCCCTTACACTTGGTGGGTGCCCTTGGCTTTGCTCTCGCCGCTCTGGGATCCCAGCCTGATCCGCATCTCGGAGCGGAACTTCTCACTCTTCCCAGGACTCAGCTGCAGGAAACAGGGTGGGAAGAGGAGAGAGAAAAACACTTGGTGAGGGAGAATATCCACCGGAAAGGATGTGGAGTTCTCTGGCAGGTATCCACCCAGGTATCTCCAGCTGTACCCACCCAAAATCTTGGGAGTACCAGAAGTAAGGTGCTACAACCCCCTCCCTTCCCAAGCATCTGCACCAGCCCCGTTTGAGGGAGCTTTTAGGGGAAGCAGTGCTGCAGGAGCACCCTGTGCTCTTGAGCCCCTCAGCAGTCCCAAACAGAACAGCACAAGGCCCTGGACCCCCTGTCCTGTCCCCACACACCCAGCTGAAGTACCTGTGGGGACATTGGCACCTCGATGGGTAACTCTGCCACCACTCTGTCCCTGCAAACACAGAGCACAAGGGTCAAAATGGGAACTCCATCCTCTTCACCACGTCCACCCCTGCACCAGGGCTGTCAGGGTAGTGATACAGCAAAACCCACAATCCTTGTTTTAATCCTGTTGAGCCCTCCTGGGTGAAGGACACCCCATCTCTCTGGCACTGCCCTGCAGGGACACATTCAGTGCATGGTGCTGATAGTCCTGCTCTTTCCTGCAGTGCTTTGCACACCAAACCACGATTAACCTGCACCATGGGTAGCACTGAAGCACCGTGGTGGCTGAGGCCCATCCAGGAGGAAATGACATGTGTGAGGACACACGAGTGACACACAGTCACCCAGCTGCTCACCCGGGCTCCCCTGTGTGCTCCCAAACCACTGTAGCCCTCTTCATGGTCCTCAGGCGGCCCTGGGTCTGCTGCAGCTGCTGGTGCAGGTGCTGCAGGTGATGCTCCAGTGCCCGGTTGCTCTCCTGCAGCTGCTGGTTTTCCGTGCTGGTGACTTGCTGGGAGCTCTGGAGGCTGCGGCAGCGTCGCTCCAGCTGTGGGATGGCAACCAGGACACTGAACCCGCCAAATCCCCCCAAAACAGTAATTCCCAACCACCTGCTCTAGACACGGGGCTGAATTAAACCCCCCGACCCCGAGGATGGTGGGTGGGAAACTCAACTTATGTCCTCTGGGGATGGAGGGGACTGTGTGGGGGTGGGGGTGGCAAATGTGGGGTGAAGGATCCCGTGTGACAACCTGCAGCCAGGGCTGGTGGGACGGAGCAGGATCAGCTGTGCAGCCCCGGGGGGCTGTTACAGCACAGCCCAGAGACCCCTGACACACAAAGGGGGGTTGGGTCCAGCCCACCTCCATCTGTGCCGTGACCAAGCGCTGCACCTCCCTCTCGCTGGCATCCAGCACTCGCTGCAGCTCCTCATCGTGCTGGTGGCTCCGGGACACGCTCTGGGGTGGCACAGGGACACCCACTCATCCACCGGCAGCTGCCGAGGGGGTTTGGGGTGCTGGGTCCCCCCGGCACGGACAGCGAGGGGACGGGAGCAGCCAGGGACCCACCTGCTGCTGCAGCCGCAGCTGTTCCTGCTGGATCTGCTGCTCCAGGACCTCGCAGAGCTGCTGCACGTCCTTGTCGTGCTCGGCCACACGCCTGTGGCAACAGCAGGGCCGGGGAGGGCTGTGAGACCCCGCTACAGGAGCTGCGGGCCCCTGGGACCCCACACTGCCCTCGGGAGCCTCGGGCTGCGCCTGGGTTTGCCCGGAGGGTGTCACCCAGCACGGATGTGGCCGGCAGTCCGAGTCCGGCCCTTTTGCCGTCCCACTCATGACTGTAGAGGGAGCCCGACCCCGAACATCAGCGACACCTCTGCTCCGGCCACCGGTGGATGTGCTGAAAACACCCAGGTTTCTCCGCACGGCTGGGGTGGCCCTGCAGGGCCCCATCCCTGTCCCCATCCCTGTCCCCATCCCTGTCCCCATCCCTCCTGTCCTATCCTTGTGCACTATCCTGGGGTGACTCACTTGTTCAGAGTCAGCTCCAAGGCCTCCTTCTCGCTCCTGGCTTCTTGGATGCGGTGCCTCATCTTGGCCAGGAAATCCTCCAGGTTGTCCAGCAGCTGGGGCTCATCCTGCCGGAGCTTCACCCAGAGCTGCCAGATCTCCTGTCTGCAGGCACAGGGGTGTTTTGGGGTGAGCATTGCCCCAGAACCGCCAAAGCCAGGCCAGCTGAGTCATTTAATTCACACTTTTTTAGGTGCTTGGGGACTGATGAGCGCCGGGGTCACTGTGACCCTGTGCTCAGGCCAAGGCAGCTCTGCGCTCCCTGCCTGTGTGGGGCTCTGCTGCCCCAAACCTTTCCTCCTCCACCCATCCTGCAGGACACCCATGGGTGCCAGGCAAGGCACTTACTCTTCAGAGAGGTTGTCTGTGCCCAGCTGCTCCATAAAGGCAGCGAAGTGTCTGCGCTCCTCGCTGTCCCCCGCTGGCAGCGCCGGGCCGGGCAGCACCAGCCGCACCCTCCGGGACGCCGTCTTCCGCCGCCGGTGCTCCCTGGCAGCTTTTTGGGAACTCAGGAACTGCCCTGCTGACAGAGATCCCAAATCCTTAGTGCCCAGGCAGGGCAAAGCCCAAACCCCAGCACTTTCCCCTCCGCAGCTTCAACAAAGCGGTTCAGCACAGGTGACCCCGCACCAGGTGAGCCAAGGGCTGAGAGCTGCTCATGGGGACGATCCATCCTGTGCCACACAGCAAAGGCAGCGTGTCACCTCCCCCAGGAGAGCCCCGGGACTGTGTCCAGGGTCAGCCCAGGCGGCACTTACGGAGTCCGGCCGTGAACTCCTCTGTGCCCACGCGGCCGGTGCCAGCAGCATCCAGCCCATCGAACACCAGCTCCAGCTCCTCCCTGCTGCACGGCAAACCTTCCTCCTGCAACCTCTAAAACCAAAGCAGATCGGGGTAAGAGCCCAGCCGTGACACCATCCCCAGTGACCCCGGCAGGGCCGGACCCCAGCTCACAGCCCCGTCCTCACCTGCATGTCCGAGCGGGTGACAACACCTGCCTGCTCCGTGTCCCTGTCACTGAGGAGCTGCTGCACCCTCTGCACTATTTCAGATGCCCACGGTGGCTCCTCATCAGGGCCGGGTGCTGGTGCTGGTGCTGGGGCCTCCCCGGAGCCCTCCCGGAGCTGCCTGCGCCGGCTGGAGCCCAAACGCCGGCCCTTGGCGCCCGCCCGGCGCTCGGACATGGCCCCGGCCTGGCCGGACACCTCTGCCCCAGCCTGGGGGGAGACACAGCAGAGGGACCGAGCTGGAAATTCACTCTGCTGCTGTCAGGGGCTTGGGTTGATGAGGAGAGTTTGGCGACAGGAAGGGAAGCTCTTTTCTCTGAGTGCATGGGGCAAATGGAGCCTGGATCTGCAGCAGCAACGGCGGCTCCTGCCACCCATTCCAGGGGCTTCCAGCCATCCCAGGGGCTCCCAGCCATTCCAGGGGCTCCCCAGCCATCCCAGGGTCCCCCAGCCATCCCAGGGGTTCCCAGGCGTTCCAGGGGCTCCCAGCCATTCCAGGGGCTCCCAGCCATCCCAGGGTTCCAGCCATCCTGGGGCTCCCAGCCCAGCTCCCAGCCATCCCAGGGGCTCCCAGCCATTCCAGGGCTTCCCAGCCATCCTGGGGCCCCCAGCCATCCCAGGCATTCCCAGCCATCCCAGGGGCTCCCCAGTCATTCCAGGCATTCCCAGCCATCCCAGGCGCTCTCAGCCATCCCAGGGTCCCCCAGCCATCCCAGGTGCTCCCCAGTCATTCCAGGGGTTCCCCAGCCATTCCAGGGGTTCTCCAGCCATCCCAGGGGCTCCCAGCCCCCCTCCCAGCTGCTCAGCAGCTTCTCCTGCCACCAGCCAAGCACCCATCCCAAATCTCCCCCTGCTCTTCCCCGGCTGTGGAGGATGCACAGGGCACCAGCGCCAGCAAGGGCCACCCAGGAGGTGACACCAGCAAAGGCCCAGCCAAGGTGATGCTGGAGGTCTGAGTGAGACGTGTTGGTTCCAGGTGCCTGCTCAGAGCTCAGCAACACCTTTGAAATTCCTCCCCCAGTTTTCACAGCTGTGAGTCACCTCCGGGCAGAGGTCGTGAGCCCTCAGGAGGTTTCCGTCACGCTGCTGCTCGCCCAGGCCTGTGGGGCCTGAGCTGGGGACCCCCAGTGCCCTGTCCCCAGCCCGGGTGGGTGGCTATGTCACCAACAGCCACCATGCCATCCCCAAGAGGGGCTGTTTGTTCTTTGTGTGGCAAAGCTGAAACCCCGAGGGAAGGAAACCACAGCCGTGGGGAGCGGTGACGCAGAGCCGGGGCCGTGCTGAGCCCAGCTCTCCACTCCCGGCCTGGGGAGCTCCTCCAGCCCTCTGCCCCCTCCCCTTTGCCACGAGAAACAGATCTTGCTAAATCCCAGAGATGGGAACAGGGCCCAGCACCAGCCCCAGCCCCTTGAAGCAAAGAGGGTCTTGTGGAGTTGCTGGAGTCCCACAGGACCAAAAACACCTTGATGGTGGTCCCAGCCTCTAAGACAGCAGAAGTTGGAGCTCTGGGGGGCAGGGGGTTGTTTAAGGCATGGAGAAGGCCCTGGTTACCTGTCCCAGCCCCAGGGCAGGTGAGCTGAGCCCACAGCATGATGGAGGCACTGAACAAGCAGGGGGGTGGGATGGGATGGGATGGGAT
>VZDJ01000224.1:1901181-2016526 GCA_008694505.1 Cyanoderma ruficeps
TGGGATGGGATGGGATGGGATGGGATGGGAATTGTGCCCTCACAGCCAAGCAGGCCCCCCCATGGCATCACCAGCTCCCAGTGTCCTCCCTCCCTCCACAGCCCCCTGTGCTGGTCCCAGCCCTCAGAAAGGGGTCCCCAGCCACAGCCCCTCAAAGGCAGCAAGAAAAAGCCCCCTTGGATCACCAACAGCAAGAAAAACCCCTTATTTCCTTCCCTCTTTTCTATTTCCCTACTTTTCCGTTTCTCAAGGTGATGCCCGAGCCATCCCAGAGCAGCAGGACTCACCCTCCCTCGTGCCAGGAGGGACTCTCCGTGCTGGGCACACGAGGGGCTCCCCAGGTCAGAGGGGCCGCTGGTCCCACCCCGAGGGCGCCCCAGCCCCGTGCCCCGCTCTCATCTCTCTTACTCAAGGCACTTTCCGTTCTGACTCTCAACTGCCGGTGCTCACACATTTCCTGTTTGCTGCAAGTGGGGTGTGGGAAGGACCCATCCAGAAGCCCCAAAGGCCCCAGATCCCGGGGCAGCTCTGCAAAGGCACCGTGGGTGCTGTTGGAAGTGCAGCAAAGTCCCCATCCTGTCCTGGTTTGCAATGGTCCAGGGCTGGGGGGTGTTTGGTGGGGGGGAAAGAGCAGCAGGCAAACAGCAAATGTTATTTTGAGACTCCAAATAACCCAAAATACAAGATTATCTATAACCCCTGGATTATAACATCCTACCAAAGACAGAACATCCTGAAAATCCTCCCTGTGGAGGCTCTTTGGCCCCAGAATTTGAAGATGTTCCCCTTGTGCTGTTCTCTGTTTGTTTTGGTTTTTTTTTAAGGTCCTGCCTGAATTATAAACTTGGCTTTTAACCCAGCACCAACCCACTGGCTGCCCATGGGCTGCAAGCACTCTGCTTCATGAGGGGACAGGGGGATCAGAGGGAGCACCGGCATTTTTCCTGCTCTTTAACTGCAAAACATGAAGAGAACTCAGACAGAAGGAAACTGTTATCTCTAGAGGATAACTCAAACAAACATCCCCTGGCTTAGAGCAGATCTGAGCCCAGGCTCCCAGGGCAGGAGCTGTGGGATGGAAGCTGATGTCCCAACCCTCTCTGCCCATCTAAACTGGTGAAATCCCTCAATGGGAACCACTCACACGCTGCTCCTTTGCTGATTCACCCAACCAAGCAGCAGCAGCCAGCTCAGGTCCATCCGCTCCAGCAGGGCATTTATGGGGCAACTGAAAGCTCAGCTGGTTCTTCTCCACACTCTGGGCAAAGCTGGTGCTACTCCCCCCAAACTGAGGCATCCCCTCGGCCAGGCTGGGGGGCTCAGGGTGCCCCCTCGCCCTGCAGCCCTCTGCAACCTTTGGTGCTGCTCAGACAAGGCTGGATTTTGGCTTTGCTTTCCCCAAGGATTTGAGGAGAAAATTTTCCCCTTTGAAGGGAAAACCTTAAATATCTCTAGGAGAGCTTGATTTGTGTCCTCTGCCCAGCAAGACTCTGGCGTTGTGCTTCCAGCAGCAGAGCCGGGCCGGCAGCGAGAGCCGGGATTAGTGCGGGATCAGCGCGGGAAGAGGGCTCAGTCTGGGAGGGAGGAGGGCTCAGTCTGGGAGGGAGGAGGGCTCAGCCCGGGAGGGGGAGTATGATCCAGGTATGATCCAACCCCGATGAGATGCTGGCAGGTGTCAGTGAAAGGGGATTGAATGGGGACAAGGGAAGGGAAGCACCTGACCCGCCCCTGCGGGGGTTTGACCCTCAGCATCCCTGCCCTGTGCTGAGGCCAGGCTGGGCTGGGAGCAGCAAAACACAACCTGGGTCAAAAACGGGAGGTTTCCATCCATTCCCCAGCTGCTGGGAGCCCATCACAGTTTTGTGTCCCAAAGCTGGGGGGACACAGTCCTGGAGTGTCCCAGGCACTCCCAGCTTGAGCCCTGGAGCAGCTCCCTCAGGCACAGCAGAGCCAGACCCTGCTCTGCCCAGAGCCACAAACATGGACAAGGAGATTTCACTGATTCATTTCTCATTTCTATTTCTCATTTCCTTCACTGCTACTGCTCCTGGTCAACGGGAGGTGACAGCAGAGGGGAGCTGCTGGCAGCAGCCAGCGGGGTTTGGAAGCACTGATGTGAGGGGAAAGATTACAGGGGCTAAAGCTGTAGGGTTTGACTCAGCAGCAGCTCAAAGGCTGAGTGCGTGTCAAGGGCCTGCACAGATGTCACCACACTCCAGGGACAGGCAGATGCTTTAGGGATCCTCAGCTGATCAATGACACGAGGTTGTTCATTGCCATCAACCTTCTTTCCGTCTGGGTCCTCCCCAAATCAGGTGATTTCTCACATTAACCAAACCTGAGTCTGCATCCAAGCCTTGCTCAGTCCTCCAAGGAAGCAGCCAGTGGTAGGGACATCCCTGACTGCCAGAGGATCCCAGTCCCACCCAGGAAACGCCACTGCAGTGCCACGACATGCCCCTGTGTCCCCATCCCACAGAATGGGTCACCCTTGTGGGCCTGGGCACCCCTTTAGAGGGGTGAGGGAGGGGAGCAGCTTGCCCATGGCTAATGGCCCAGAACAGGGTGCTGAGGGTTGGGGGAACAGGGTCACAGTGGGGAAGGGGGAATGATGGGGGCAACAGAGGAGCCACCATCACACAGGGGCCCCCCAGGGACATCCCACACGGGTGGCACTGGCTGCTGCTGGGGACGTGGTGGCAGCACCAGACCACTGTCCCCAGGGAATGGGGTCAAGCACAGAGGTCGTGGCAAGGCTTTATCCCTCTTGGCCCTCACAAAGGCAGACCCAGCTCAGGGCTGCACCCCCAGAGGGATCCCCAGCCCCTGGAACACCCTCCTGCCCCAGTTCTGCTCCCAGTCACCCACATTAACCCAGAACTCCTTTGCACAAGTGTTTATTCAGCGTTAACACTTAGAGACAAACAGGTATTTCCCCTTTCCCCACATACACTTTAGAGCATTATTTTAAATATAAATAAACATTTAGTGCTGGGAGCTTGGCAGCTTCACCGACAGCAAAGTGCATTGTGGTGCAAGGTGGGAGATCAACCCTGTCCCTTTCCTTCCTGGGACCATCTTGCACCAGTTTCCTGGGTCCAAATCCAGCAGAGCAGGAGATGAACCCCATGAAAGTGCCGAGACCTGACAGTGTCGAGTCCCTCAGGGACTCATCCTTCAGTGCTGGAACTGAGCAGCCTCTGCTCCAGGCCATCCCTTGGTCCCAGAGCAGAGCCAGGTGAGGATCCTCTCCCTGCCAGTCCCAAAAAAGTCCAGGAAAACAAGCTACAATTCCTTATTTCTGCCTCATCCCTGCTGGTGAGCAGGACTTCTTCCTAGAGGAGCCCAACAGAGCCAGAGCAGGGGCTCCCCAGCCTGGTGTCAGTGTTGAGGGAAGCAGGGATGTGGGCACAAGCAGCACCACTAACAGGCCAACAAGGTGACAAAGTGGGATTTGGGGCCAGCAGAGTGCAGGGGATCCCAAAGCCTCCCAGGGGCAGCGTTGGTCCCCCAGTGGCTGTTCTCGGGGAGTCACCCCAAGGAAGGGCTGTCCCGGGAACATCTTCCTCTGCCCAGAGCCGTGGGAAGGAGCAGCCTCCACATCACTCTGCTCCCACACACGGACAGAGGGCCACCCCCATGTGCCAGCAGCCAGCGTGTCCCAGGGCTCTGCAATCCACACCAGTGACTCTCCTTAAAGATATCTGGTGCCACCAGGTGGTTGGGACACAAGTGTCCCCCAGGAGCAGCCCCCAGGGCTGGACAGCAGGATGGCACAGGGATGGCACAGGGATGGCGTTTGTTTGGAGTCACAGGGCAGGGGACACCGCTGCAGGCAGGGCAGTGCCTGAGTCCCACCAGGCCCATCTCAGTCCTCCTCCAGCCCCACTGTGGGGCTCCTCCTCTACATTGCACACAGTGAAGGTCCCTCAGGACCCCAGAACTATTCATAAATAGGGAACTACAGACTCTACATTGCTTGGGTACAGACGAGCACAGCACAGGGCCGGGGGCCACCTTCACCCCGGCGTCGGAGCTGCCCCAGCGGAGTCACGGCCGGGGCTGGGCAGGGACGATCCTCCTCTTGGCACTGTAGAAGTCTGAAAGGAAGAAAGAAAGGGTTGGGAAGTGTCTCCAGCCCGCTGGGAGCAGCAGGACAGGAAGAGGGAGATGTCCCCAGGGAGGCACCCCCAAATCAGCCCCAGTGGGTTTCACCCTAATTCCCCGTGCAAAGCTGCTGGGGAGCAGAGCTGGGAGGCTGCATCACCTTTTCTGTTTGTCTCATCTGCAGCTCCACTCCAGGCCCTGACCATGGAGGACAGGAAGAAATTTTTCACTGTGAGGGAGGTGAGACACTGGCACAGGTTGCCCAGGGAGGTTCTGGATGCCCCAACCCTGGAAGTGTTCAAAGCCAGGCTGGATAAAGGCTTTGAGCAACCTGATCAAGTGGGAGGTGTCCCTGCCCATGGGACATTAAAGATGATCTTTGAGGTCCATTCCAACTCCATAATATTCTGTGATTCTATGATTGGGTCAGGCCATTGGAATGGAAGTGATGAACTTGGGGGCATCTTCAGCTACAAAACCCACAGGCCTAATGCCAAACCCCCACAGCCCAAAGGCACCCAGCTGGTGGCCTTTTTCCCTTTGGGAGATGGGCTCTGCTTCCCCAGGAGAGATCCACAGGGCCCTCCCCATGCCCAAGAGCAGGCAGGGCTCTGCCAGCCAAGTCCCCTCTGTCTGTCCCTGCCATGACATCAATGCCACCAAGCCCCCAGGGAGTGACACCAACCCCCAGTGCTCACCTTTGATCGTGGTCTGCCCACGTTTCAAACTCTGCAGGGAACCAGCCTTGTAAACCTTGGAGCTCTGCTGAGACTCCTCGGGGGAAATCCTGCCAACGTGGTCCTTGGGGGGGACCCTGTGGGCCAAGGAGCTCCTGCTGTCACTGCTGATGACAGCCCTGACCAGGCTGTGAACCTCCTGGGGCGGCTGCTCAGCCACAAGGATCCTCTCCCACTTGAACGGCCCTTCCAAGGGAGTCTCTGTCTCAAAGTTGAAGTTCCAGCGCTGCTGAGCTTCTTCCAGCTGTTGTCTTATCTTGTCCTCAAAGTCCTGCTGGAGCTGCTCGTGGTCCACGGGGCCAAAGAGGTTCCTGCAGGCCTTGCTGCTGCACGGGGACTGCCCAGCCCTGCTCTGGGACAGCGGCATCGTGGTGGCTGGGGGGAAACCAGAGAGAGTTACGGGGGTTGGGGTGACAGGAGCAAACACGGGGCAGTGCTGGCCACCAGGGCAAGGCACACGGTAGCCAAGGTGGGACAAGCTGGGCTGGGTCTGCACTGAGGCAGCCCAGAGGGGGCTGACACCTCTGGACTCTGACTTTAGAGATTTCAGCAGAGGCTGGAGCATGGCTGAGGTCAGACACAGCCCAGTGTGACACAGGATGGGGGGAAAGGTACAGATGCCAACATTCCCTGGTCCTCCTTCAGCAGGCAAAGCCCTGCCAGGTCAGAGCATCCAGCACCTCCACCCACAACACCCCTTGGGGTGCCAACCTCAGAGCCACAGCAGGACGATGCTCCCCTGGTCCCTAGACACTGCCCAACCTGCTCGTTCCCACTTCCATGCAGGCAAGGGCAAGTTGGCACACGGGCAAAGTGAAGCAACAGGATGTTTTTCTGGCCAGTTTCTTCATCCCAAGAACCCAGACCCGGTGGGAAGGAAACCTTGCAAGAACATGCCACAAGCTTGACCACTTTATTAACCACCCTCCTTATCTGCAAGGAGCTGTTGGGTAACCAGAAACAAGACCTTGTTTGTTTTTTTTCAAATCGGTGCCAAAAGCCTTGACCTTCCCAGTCAGTGACAAAGCCTTTCCATCCGAGCAGTCCTTCCCCTGACACACGCGTGGGGACAATGGACCCCTCACTACACCCCACTTATGAGGAACCTCGACACAGAATCACAATTGTTGAGGCTGGAAAACACCTCCAAGATCATCGAGTCCAGCTGATAAGAGTCAGCACTGCCCTGAGATTTGAGTTTTCAGAGCTAAGGCTTGCCCCTGCTGGGCCAGCCACACTCATTAAATCGGCTTAAAAAAGGAAGATTCATAGCTCCCATTTCTCACCTAATCTGGGACTCCCAAAGCCAGGCCACGAAAGATCCTCCCCATTCCCAAACTTCCCCAAGAAGTGAGTTCTCAGCCTCCTGCAGGGAATATTTCTCCCCAAATTCAGCACCTGCAGCCCCTCAGGACTGCCTGTGCCACATTGTCTTCCCCACATTCCACCCCCTGAAGTGTGCAAGAAACCACTGGATGTGGCACTCAGAGCTCTGGTCTAGTTTACAAGGTGAGGATCGGTCAGTGGTTGGACTCGAGGATCTCAGAGGTCTTTTCCAACCTTAAAGACTCGATGATCCCATTACCAGGCACGGCACCGGCACGGTGTGCCAGTGGGCAGCTGGGGAGTGCCCAGCCCAGGGGCTGGGGGGCCACATTCAGTCCCTGGGCCCACCCCCATGGGCACCGTGTGCTCAGACTCAGCATCCCCGAGTAAAAATAGAAATCCAGCTTCCTATCTCCGGGCAGTGTGAGCACAGACAAGGGTGACCTCACTGACAGGCAAGTCCCAGCATGTCCAGGCAAGCCTGGGCAGGTAGCGGGAGAGGGACACGTTCCGTCCCCCTGACCAGACCCCCCCCCAGCCCTCCCCGCCTGCGTCACGAGCCCACGTCCCCATCCTCAGGTCACCGACACGACTCAGGTGCCACCCTGGAGCCTCAAGATAACACCTCGCCCTGACTCACGGCTGCAAGATTGCCAAAGCTACCACCGAGGGAGGGACCAGGGCCGGGTCATCGTCCCCTCCCATGGGGCTGGTGCCGCTTCCAGCGACCTCTGCCCAGCAAGAGCTTCAAGGCTCCCGGCAGCCGGCCGGGAACACCAAGATTTGGGTGAGGAAGTGGCAGGTGCACGGCCACATCAAAACCTCTGCCAGCCGAGCTGGGTGATGAGAACACCTCTGAGGGACACCCAGCGAGGCTCCACAGACACCTGCGACACCCAGGACCAGTCACACCAGTTTGGGGAAGGCTGGGCGAGCAGGAGGGGCTGGGGGCACCCGCATCCGGGAGCGGCTGGAGCCGCTGATCCCGCGCAGAGAACGCCCGGCTCATGACACCGATGGGTTCGGGGGTCTGGCACGGGGGTGACCGCTGCCCGCCCGGCCCCGCAGGATGCTCGGCGGCGGGACCGCGCCCGCACCGCACTCCGCACCGCACTCCGCACCTTGCCCTGCCCCGCGCCGCCGCCATCGCCACCGGGGGGCGAGCGCGACCCAGCCCGGGGGCTCCGCATCCCCCGGGGAGCTCCGGGTACGCGGCACCGCCACTCCGGTCACCACCACCCCCGGCACCGCCACTCCCGGCACCGCCACCCCCGGCCCCGCCGCCCCCCGGCCCCGCCGCCCCCGGGCACCGCCGCCCCCGGCACGGGGCACGGCCCCGCTCTCTCCCAGCACTGGGGACCCGGCCCCAGGGGGAGCCGCCCCCACTCCCCCCGCTCCAGGCACTGGCGCTTCCCAGGGAACCCGGCGCTCGCCCTCCCTCCCTGGCCGGCGAAGGCGCGGAGCCGCCAGGCGCGGCCGCCCGGCCCCGCCCGCACTCACCGCCGTCTCCCCGCGTCTGTCGGTGCGTGGCGCGGCCCCGCCTTTATAACGGAGGCCGGGGCGGGTCCCGGCGTCGCTCGGGATTTCCCTCCCGCCCCGCCCCGGACCGGCCCCGCGGCGGCCGCTCCAGTCCTGCCTGTGCCCACTCAGCCCCCCCCGCCCGCCCCTTCCACTCCCATCCCGGTTCCGGTCCCGCGCGGTGCCAGGGGAGACCCGGGCATGCCACGACCATGGGTACCGGGACCCCTTCCGAGAGAGGGCGGATCCTGTGTCAGGGGTTACAGAGACCCTCCGTCCTTGGGGAGGGCAGGGACGCCCCTATAGCAGGGGATGGAGGGACCCCCATCAGGGAATAGGGGAAACGCTTCCTAGGTGGGTGCAGGGACCCGGCATCAGGGAGCAGAGGGAAACCTCAGCCAGGACGTACATGGCCCTCCTTCCTGGGAGGTGCAGGGATCATCATCCCATCAAGGAATACAGGGACCCCCCCATGAGGAAATGCAGAGACCCCCTTCCTAGAGGGGACAGGGAGACACCCCCATGAGGGATGCAGGGACCTCCTTGTTAGAGGATGCAAGAAGCCCCCGGCAATGGATCCGGGGGTGCCACATTCCAGCCGGGAGATGCAGGAGTTCAGCCGGCCCGAAGGGGGTCCTGTCCTGCCCAGGCTGTCCCACACACCGGGCCACTGTAAGAAGGAGATTAATGGTTAAGGAAGGGGTGGCTCAGCCCCTCGAGGTGCCAACCTGAGACCCACACCGTGATGATGCTCCCCTGGCCCCCACGCACTGCCCAACCCATCCCAGGCCACCCCCGGCCTCTCCAACTGGATTGTCTATGCCCAGGCCGGGCTCTGCTCCACCAGCTGAACCCCAGCACCCACTGTGGGTGAAAAAGTGTTTGGAGCAGGATCTGCTGCTCTGAGTCCTGCAGATGTCCAGGCAGGGATGAGGAGGAGGAACAAGTCTGTGCATGTCCTGCAGGAACCTGTTGCAAAGATTTGAGGGGATTTGTGGCTTAGCTGGAAAATGCATTCAAGCCCATAGGCAGCAAAGGTGTGAAGCCAGGGCAGCTTCTGCTGGGGTCACCCTGCGGGGCTTGAGGGCACCTGCCCTGATCACTGATGGTCGGTGGGTCCGTCCCTGCCCTGCAGGAGAAGGGAAGGGAGGGAAGGAATGCTCTCGGAGAAGGGAAGGGAAGGGAGGGAAGGGATGCTCTCAGGGCCAGCCCAGCGGGGCACAGGTGCCGTGTCCTGCAGCCCCTCCCAGCCCAGACCTCTCGGCTTGGGCACAGAGAGACAAACACAACCTGTTCCCGTGGGCACGAGGAGGTGACAGCACAATGCCAAGTGACAAAGGCCATGTTAAAGTGATCCCTTGGGAGTGCCAGGTCTCCTGGAAAGCCCCTGGACGCAGCAGGTGCTGGGGTGCTTAGGAGGACCCTTGGTGGGCAGACCACTCCTGCTTTTTCCAGCTGGACCAGCAGCTTCCCACTGGCCGGAGCAGCTGGAAAATATGTTTGGGCATGTTTGGCTGGAGGCTGCTACATGCTGCAGGAGGATTTTGCAATCACTCGTCTCCATTCTGTGGAGCTGGGCTGTGCCAAGGTGCTGGGATTTCTGTCAGTGGTGGCTGCTCAGCCCCGTGGCTGCCTCCAGACAGGCACAGTGGGATGGACAGGAAAGGTGAAAGGAGGATGGGGAATGGGAAATCATCTTAAATTCATGCTACACACTGCTGAAAATCCATCCTGGAAAGCTGCAGTCTGGACTTAAAGGCTCCAAAATTCATCCTGTCTTTCTGTTTGTAATAGAGGAGGGGGCAAGTTGGGACAGGGCAGCTGTCACTGTTTTTTTCCATCTGGGAATGATTTCTGCTCCTGGGTGCAAGGAGCAGCCTTCAGAGCCTTGCTGCAGAGGTAGCTGCAGTGCTGGGTGGTTGTTTCTCATTTCCTTGCCAAGCTCCAGCTCTGCTCCAGCTGCAGGTGTGGGTTTGCTCCCTCTGGATGTGAGGGATCCAACCGGCACTGCCCCAGCACCGTGGGCATACCCCGGGTCAGTGCAGCTGCACTGCCACCTGCAACTCTGGGATGAAGCAGCATTTTCCTGAGGATGCTCCCTGCTTAAAACACATCCCTATTTTTCCATAGAAGGCCCCCTCCCTCCTGCCCCCCACAGTGCAGGGAAGGAAATGGGAACATCAAACCTGCAGCTTTTTGAAGTGGCAGAGGAAGGAGCTTGTGCAACCCAGATTGGCCCCACAGCGACTGATGCAAGAGTGAGGGATTCAAAAAGTGAGATAACCGCCCAGCCTGACTGCTGGGAACATCCCAGTTACACCAGGGATTCATCCCAGGACTAAACCAGTGAGAAAACCAATCAGACACAGATTTTCCCTTAGGACAGAAACTCTGTAGTTCTCTCAGTGATTTTTGAGTGGGGTGAGGGTTCACTCCCCACACCCTGGGATGGGGGTATGGGCAGGTTTCTGGCTCCTGCAAACTCCACTCTCGCTTCCTTTCCTTCGGGAGAGGGGAGCCCCGGCCCGCCGGCATCGGAGACCTCAGCTGAGTGGGTTGTTGGAAATGGGAAGTGGGGAGAGGGATGGCGTCAGGGTCTGGGTCAGGAAGTGGCATTAACAGGGAAAAAAGGGGAGGGGGTGGGGGAAGAGTGATTAAGAAGGCGATACAGGAACTTAACTAGAAAATCCCAAAGGTGATTCATGGTGTTTGGTCCCACAAGACGGAGAAGGAGGAGGGCAGATACAGGACTAGGGACCAGGATCAGCTGATGGGCTATTTCCTTCTCACCATTTATAGCCATAGTGTGGGATCTGTCACCTCCCCTGCTCCAGGCTCACCCTCCCCAAGGGTCCCAAACCCCCACCCGGGAGAGGTGTGGTCGTGGGAGAATCCGTGTTTGTAATTTCCTTGAATAACCCGTCCCAATGCCTGGAAGCAAAAGGAATATATTAAACTACTGCATATTTCACAGCCTTCAAAGGAACCTCCTTCCAAACAGCGGGGGCACCCAAATACCGAGCAGCGGCCACTGCCTGCGGCAGGCAGCCCTCGGCAGCATTTGATTCCCAGGGGATCTCCCCAGGTGGGTCCCGCAGAAGCCGAAGGGAGTGGAACCCTCTGCAGCCACGGAAGCAAACACGTTACTCACGGCAGGCAGGGCTGGAGTGTGACTCAGCCCACCCTCGGCACATCCAGGGATCCGTCAGGAAACGTGCCTGGGCACATCGCTTCTGACTCCGAGTCTCATCCCTGTCCCGTGTCCTCCTCTGACTCGGGAAGCAGCACCCCGGGACACGGGTGGGAGTTCCAGCGTGGAGCAGGGAACGGCTGGAGGAATCAGGGCTGGAATGCTCCAGCCTTGGATAGGATGGAGAACAGGGAAATGTGGCTCCATGGAACTGTGTTTACAGGAATAACACACTGAGGTCCACCCCGTGCCCCTCAGGACTGTTTTAAATGCACCCAAATTTCTGCATGTAGGGATTTTACATGGTTTTGAGATTTAGTGGTCAAAGCTCTATGTGAAGAGGGTTTTTTGGGGTAGGGATGTAATATTCCTGTTAGATCAAGCAGCATAGAGAGAAAAACAGCAAAGATTCGGGCAGATGAGCATCCCTCGGGTATTTTGGAATGGAGATGGCAGAGATCAGGGCACACTTATTTTTCAAGGTGAGATAAACATGAACTCTGCAAAAAGGTGAATTTCTACCCAGGGAAACCCCCTGAAAATGGGGGGAACTAACACAGGACCTCTGCCCCAGCACTGAGAGTGGAGATGAGCACATGGGGTTGGGGTTCAGTCCTGCAGAACACACTGTCCTACACCCCAAATATCCAGCCAGAACTGTGTCCCACTCCATGGGGCACAGGGGTGATTGTTTTTCCCTCCTCAAACAGCTTTTATTTGCCAGAACATCCCAGGCAGGTGGAAATTGCTCAACTCAGGACAACAGATTGCCAGTGACAAAGTCCTGAGTATTCCGGCACTAAAACCCCTCTTCAGAAAGATTCAAATCACCAAGAGTTTTTTCTGTGTGTTTTTTTTATTATCTCTACTAACAAGCTTTTTTCTTTTAAGTGGGAATCCTGAAGGTTCTTAATGAAACCCTCACGCTCCAGCAGAAGTCTAAATGAAGCCAGTGTTCGGCTGGAGGGCGTTTATATCCCAGCGAAGCCTGTTTTCCCATCAGCTCTTTGAAGTGCCCAATTAAGTGATTTTATACTAATAGGATTTTCCCAGGAAAGAAAGACAAGAATGACAAAACGCTGAATGCTTGATTAACTCTGCCCCTAAAAGAACTCGGATCGTGTTAATTGACTGTTCCCCTGCCATATCCAGCCCTTGTTTGCCCCATTTATGAAGGCATTTTGATGAGACACCAGACTCAGCAGAGTGGAAATAGAGTCCCACCAAGCACAAATGGGGGATGAGACAGTCCTAAAACAAGGCCTTTGCTTACTGGAAATATTCCTGGATGCGGGAGCCGGGCTATGAATTGATCGCTTCATTCGGCCCCTCACTCATTTTCATCCAAGATTGTTTTTAGCCCCATTCACAGTCATTAACGTAATTGCTTCACTGACTTTCCATGAGCAGCTTGGAAGCTTTGTGGGGTTTTTTTGCTGGCAGCAAAGGCCTCATTGTTCCGAGTACGGCCGGGTGGCTGCAGTACCTGGCTCCAAACCCTGCACCCGGCTGTCCCTTTATTCCCTTGCTGCTCCACCTCATTGCCCACGGCCCCGCAGCGCGGCGGGGACAGGGCAGACGCCCGGAGGGGACACAGACACCCCGCTGGGAACCGGGGCGGGCGGCTCCAGCCTCTCGCAGAGCTTCCTGCAGGAATCGGCTCCATCCAAAACGCCCACTGGGGGTTGTTTTGCAGCCAGCAGTTCCCCACGGGCATCTCTGTTAGAGCAGGGGGAGGAACAGCAGGACCTTACCCAGCAGGACAGGCGAGTGGAGGGAGCGTGGGGCAGGATTGCTCCTGTCCATGCAGCCCACAGGTGCCCAGCCCTCGGTGCACCCCAGCTCGTGGAAGCTGTCAATGGATGAAACTTCTTCCCAATGCACAGCACGCGTGGCACGGTGCTGCTGCTGAGGGATTTGTTGCTCTCCAAGCCATGGGATGGTTTGAAATCCGTTGGGAGCTCGATCTGGCCCTTTATAGCCGTGAGAAGAAGGTGAGGATGGGGAGCTCTGACTAAGCACTTGCTCAGGATGTCACCTCTGAAACAGCCCGATTCCATGGGGCACCCTCTGCCTGGAGCACAGGATGGGGCACCCCCACTCTCGAATGCTGAGAGTTTGGGGCTGTCCCACACAAACCCGGGCTCTGGGACGTGCATGCTGCCCCACTTGCCCATCCCAACAGGCGCTGGCTCAGCGTGTGTCACCATCTCCTGGGATCTCCAGTCACACCTTTTGGGAATGCCCCAGTCCGGCACTGTGATTCACTCTGCCCTTGTGCTGGGGGGCGAGGAGTGGGGCTGGGCGTGGGCAGAGGGAGGGAAGGGGCAGAGCCAGGGGCAGGCAGACCCTGAACATATCACGAGAAGGGATCTGTAGGAGGGCAGGACCAGGACCCAGAGCACAGACAGACAGACAGACAGACAGACAGAGCCCTGCCTTGCACAGTGACTCGTGCACAGCCCGGAGCAGAGCAGAGGTAATGGGAGGGGACAGCTGAGATGGCAATAAAGGCAGGGGTGATGATATGGCAGCCACCACCTTGACGCCGGGGTAAGGGTCGATTGCACTTTCCCTCCAACATGTCACAGGCAGAGCAGGATTTCCGGGCACGGGGATGGAGGAGCAGCTTTCACCCCACGGGCCCCGAGCTGGGTCATAGGGATAGACATGCTCCACACACTAGAGGGGCTCTGCCCAATGCCACAGAGATTAAAGTTGGGGAGTTCCAGGTTACAAAATAAAACCTTTTCTCTTTCAGTTTCAGAAAAAAGAGAAAATTTGCTGGAACTTGGAGCTGCGGTCAGCAGTGCCACAGAGACTGGAAACAGGATTTAAAATGTTCTGTGTTCAGTTCAGTTCAAAACTGTGTTCAGTTTTGGGCCCCTCACAACAAGAAAAACATTGAAGGGCTGGAGCGTGTCCAGGGCAGGGAACAGAGCTGGGGAAGGGGCTGGAGCACCAGGAGCAGCTGAGAGACCTGTAAGGGCTCAGCCTGGAGAAAGGGAGGTTCAGGGGGGACCTTCTGGCTCTGCACAACTCCAGCAGGAGGGGGCAGCCAGGAGGGGTTCAGGTTCTGCTGCCAGGGAACAGAGACAGGATGAAATAGCCTCAAGCTGCACCAGAAGTTTAGGTTGGGTATTAGCCAAAATTCCTTCACCAGAAGGGTTGTCAAGCACAGGCACAAGCTGTCCAGGGCAGTGGTAGAGTCGCCATCCTTGCAAGTATTTTTAAAAAAGTGTGGATGAAGCACCTAGGGACATGGGTTAGTGCTGGACCTGGCAGCGCTTGGGGGAACAGTTGGGCTCTATGATCTCAGAGGGCTTTTCCAACCGAAATGATTTCATGATTCTATGAAACATGAAATCATGAAAATATCTATAGATCAAAAAGTACCCCACAGGTCCCTGTCGAACATTCCTGCACAGGGGAACTCCTGACTCCAAATCTGGCGGAGTTTCATGCACGAGTCTCTGAGCGGCACGTGTCAGCCAGGCAGCTGCAAGGACAACTTGGCAGGAGTGGCACCAACCACACCTGGAGCTTATCTCCCCAGCTGGGGCAACCTCCTCCCACAAAGTTTATAGTACAAGTGCATGAAAAGCTGATCAATTCAGCACCAGGAAGAGCAGCACCCAGTGCAGGAGGTGTAATAACACCAGTGTTGGGCAGAAATCCTTCCCTGCGATGAGGCTGAGGCCCTGGCACAGGCTGCCCAGAGAAACTGTGGCTGCCGCAGCCTTGGAAGTGTCCAAGGCCAGGTTGGATGGGGTTTGGAGTAACCTGGGATAGTGGAAGGTGCTCCTGCCCATGGCAGGGGGTGGAACTGAGTTTTAATGTTTCTCCCAAGCCGAACCAGTCTGGGATTCCCTGAAACACTGACTGCAAACACTTTGTATCAAACGCTGACAGCAAACCCTCCCTCAGC
The DNA here is from genome assembly GCA_008694505.1 of Cyanoderma ruficeps. Lineage (NCBI taxonomy): Eukaryota > Metazoa > Chordata > Aves > Passeriformes > Timaliidae > Cyanoderma > Cyanoderma ruficeps. The sequence continues at coordinate 1,915,988 of VZDJ01000224.1, forward strand.
AGGGAGGGCTGGGACACTCCCGGGGCTTCCTGCTGAATATTTTTGAATATTCATGTTCTAATATTTGTGTTCTAAGCAGCCTCTGCCCACAAGGAGATAATGCCTCTCTCACAGCTGGCAGGGGTGATCTCCCCAAGTGACAGCCCAGGTGACACGGTGCCCCACCCTGACACCACTGCTGCACCCCGATAGTGCAGTCCCCACGGAGCGCTGGGGCTGCCCTGGGCTGTCACACACCTCGGGCTGTTGTGGGGCTGGCATCAGGCAGTGGCACATCACAACTTCTGTGTTACCCAGCAAAATGCCCAAGAACAACAGTGTGACTGTAGCAGGAGGAATCTCCTCAGAGTCAGGGAGGTTGTGGAGTGACACGGCTGGACACGGTGAGAGGATCCAGATGGGAAGGACATACACTTCCCTTTCCCGACTGGGACCACTCCCACAGAAAATCTGACGGCTAAAATGACTTAAGAGTACCAAGCAGAAACACCACCCGAATCAATGTGAAGATCTGTTCAACTCCAAATTATGTCAGCCACTAAATTATTAAATAATTGCCAAATGAATCACTTGGGAACGAACATAGCGTTCCTCTTGCATGTCTATTTTATATTTGTCTGCATCCCGTGTTTATTTTAGTCCCCAGCCGTGTTTGTTTGAAAGGCATTAACAGAGGAACTCATGGCCACAGTGAAACTGCAGAAACGAAAGAACAACCCCAGACAGTGATGGTGTTTCGAGGAAGCCAGAACACTTCCCGTGTGAGAGCCTGGAGTAAGGCTTCAGCTCTGGCAAGGCCCTGACTGACTGCAAAGCTTGGCCAACCGAAAACTGGCTTTTTTCTGCCTTTTTCTGGCAGGTTGAGGTGTGAAGCTGGAGGCAGCAGCATTCCTGCAGCAGGGCACTGGGGACCCGCCTCTTTACAGCAAGTCCTGGCACTGTGCCATCGCCCCATGCAGGAGCTAAGGTCCAACCGGAGCAACTGGAATTGCACTCCTGCCCTTCAGGCTTTTGTTTGCAAAAAGGGTTGATGCTCCAGTTTTTTTTCACCTTTGTTTTTTTCTTTTCCTACCAAGAGACTGCACTACAACAGCACCAGAGCAGGCTGATCTGTGGTGGGGACTGCAGCTCAGGTTTTGGGACAGTATTTCTGGGGCAGGATCTGAACACGGGTACAGGGACAAGGATTAAATCCAGCAGAAATGAGTTTGTCCAGCATTCAGCCACTTTGAGGATCTGTGTATCAGGAGACATTGAGGCAGCTCATGGCAAATGAAAGTAAAACTGGAAACTGAAAGGAGGTGATAGCAGTAAAAAGCTGCGGAAGCGCTCGGGCAGGGCTGGGGGAATGGTTGGACTCAATGTTAGAGGCCTTTTCCACCCTTAGTGATTCTATGATTCTATTAATGAACACAAAACCCTGAAAACATCTGTAGGTTGAAACATCCTTCCAGCACCAGGCTCTGCTGGCAGACTCCCACCAAAGCAGGAGAGGCTCAGAGGTGTGAGGTATAACCTGCCCCAAGCTGCTGCACAAGATCCAAGGGCACTTGTGGTGTCTCTCTGGTTTCTCTGACTTCAAAAAGAAGGAAATGAGAAGGCAGAGGATGAAATGCAAGGCCCTTCCAGCAGTAACACATGGCAGTTCCTGCTATGGCTGGACAGAAGAGCCAAGCTCCAGATCCAGACTGGGTTTGGAGGATGAGGAGGGGTAACACAGCACACCTGTTTGTCCAAGAGCTCATCTTTCACAGGGCATCATTTGGCTCTGGACTTCTGCAGCTCTTTTCTGCTCTTAATTTAACAGAGAAGAAACCAGGAACTGCCAGGCTGCACCTCTGGACAGGATTTGGCATAGGGAAGCAGCAATCCTTCCCAAGGCTCAGCTTTGATATCAACATTGGGTATGATCCTTACTGGCTCCCTTCAGCTTTCTGAACAGGATCAGCTCCCAAAGGATAAGGTACCTTAAAACCTGGTGAATCTGAGTGGAACAGATAAAAACTAACCAATTTTTCAAGGGATTTTGTTCCTTGCTTTTCTAACATGATCTGTCAGCCTTCCTTTTCTCCAGTTTTTGTCCCAACTAGCACATGTATATGGACATGTCATCCTGCACATGGAGCAACTCAACCAGAAGCACTGTCAGTGTTTGGGAGGACCACAGCTCCTCACCCAAGCTCAGCCCTGTCTGAAGGCCAGTGGAACAAATCCTAACAAAAGCAAGGATATCTTTAAGCTCTCTACTTTATAAGTGCAAGGCACATTCTTAACATGATCTTTGGTTATAAACAAGGAGCAGCATGTACATAAAAAGAAAAAAAACCAAGATCCTTTTCTTTGCAAAGCCATTTGCACACAATGCTCTCCCCAGGGAGAGTGTATGAAATAACTGGGATGCGCTCAGACACTGCTGAGGACCTCTGAGGATTAACCCCAGGACGCTTCTGCCTGAAGAGGAGCAGTTAAACCTCTCCCCAAATTAGAAACACAGTAAATCATTACTGTCAGCACCATGAAACCAGGCCCTGAAACAATTTGGAAGGTGTCAGGCAGCAGCAATTGCTCCATCACTCCAGGGATCTCCAGAGCAGGGCTGTGGCTGAGGTTCTGCCAAGGAGCCTTGGATACTGTCCCTCTGTCCTACCCTGGCGGGGACAAACTGCTGGCTGACTCTTCCTGGTGTCAGAATCTTTGGGGAGAGGCAAGGGATGTCCCTGAGCCTTAGAACACCAACACTTCCTGGTACATTTAATTTGAGAGCAAACTTTTTAAACACAACACTCCCAGGCTGGTCACTCCCTCAGACAGGAAAGAGACGCCTGAAATCCATGAATGTGCTGGTACATCAGAAATAGCTCTTGCTACTTATACCCTGTAGGAAGGGCAGTGTTTATACCTATTTATACATTTCCCATCTTTCTCTAGAAGCTGTTCATTGTGTTCCCCTTCAAACCTGATTATATAAATATAAAGCCAGCACACTTCTGATCCAAGGGGCAACTTCTTCATTCAGCTGAGGAGTAAAATAGTCAGAAACCTGAAGCTGAAATGCTTCCAGTTCCGCAAGACTCTGTTGCGTATGAAAACCACAACCTGCTTCCCACTGTCTCTACTACTTCAGATTTCTCTCCCTGCAGTAGCTGAACTACTGAAGGCTCCTTGTTCCCACAGGTAACCACAGGAGGAAGGTCTGTGCCGGCAGAGGCACCGCGAGCTGTGACCCTTCCCCACATCGGACACTGCCAGCGGCACGTCGGGGAAGGAAGGGAAGGGGGCAGGGCCCCGGGCAGCCCCCGGCCCCGCCTGGCCCGGAGCTGGGCTGGGCGGCCGCAGAGCCAACGGGCCCGGCCCGGAGGAGCCGCGCTGACCCCTGCCGGGCCCCGCCGGCACTGCACGGCCCGGCCCGGCTCCACCCGCCGTTCCCTCACCCTCCGCAGGTGAAACGGCCCCGCAAGAGCCGGGGACGGGCCGGGGCCTCCGCAGCTCACCGCTGAATCCCGCTCCAGGCAGGGGCACTTCGGCCTGTGAGCGCCTCCCGCAGCACCTGCGGCCACCCTGCCTTGCTGTGACACGAGGTGGAGAAACAGCAACACACGGTCTTCAACCCTTCAACAGAGCCTCAGTCACTGAGCTTGGAAGAGACCTTTAAGACCCAGTTCAACCATAAATAACACTAAGTTATTAAAAAGATAAATCAATCCAGACACTGAGCTCAGCGAGCCAAGGGGGCAGCACTGGCACATCCTTCCCTTCCAGCTTCACCATCACCTTGTCCCTGCCTGGAAACCACCAAAGGAAACTCCACCACCAGTGTTTATCATGAGGGATTTAATCTAAACCACACAACTGAGCCAATGGAGCACATCTTCTCTGGGATACAGGTCCACGGGAGCCCTTGGGCAGTGTGGGAGCTCCACCTGCTCTCCAGCCATGCTGCATTTCTACAGGAAGTGAATCTTCAGGATAAGTTTTGGTTTCCAGACCAGCAATTTCCAAACTGAGATAGGGTGAATACCTTAACTGCTGTTCCCAACCCACAGCTGGCATACAACACCCATGGTGAACCTTTGCATCTCCAGCTGCTTTTCCAAGGGATCACTACAGGGCTCACTGCAAGGCAAGAAGTCAGGGAACATCAGCTACTGACCAGCCCAGCTGGACCTGTAAAACAGGGCCTAGACTGCCATGGTGCAGGGACACCCTGCACCTCACCAGGGACAGGCGAGCAGGTACAGCCGTGTTGGACACTACACAGGTGTGTCACAGCCAGGTGGGGCGACTCCCACAGTCAGGGACGAGTTAAATACTGAACAACGAGTTGTAACCAAAACTTTAATCCCAAGGATCTCACAAAAGACATTTTACAAGTGACATGAAAATTCTTGTACAGTAAAGAAATGTTTAATTACTAATGTTTACAATGTACCATTAGACACAACACATCCACTCCAGGTGTCAGTTCTGCTGTGGATTTGGTCTATTCAGAGCTTCTGGAATACATGGTCAATCAACAATCAGCTAATTAAGGACTCTACTCACACCAAGTACAAAATGAACTGACCCTATAGCTAAAAAGTTTTATTTCATGGAATATAAAGCAGCTCAGTCAGAACTGGACTGGATAAAGCTGCAGCCCCCAACCCTTTCCCTCCCTGTGCCACTGGCTCACTACTCTCTTTCCCAGACCTGGGCTACAAGCACCCATGTCCTGCTCTGCTCCTGGCCTGATCCCACAAGGAACAAACCATCCCTGCACAATTCCTCAAGCTGAGCCCCAGCAACCCCAGCCCAGCCCTGCTCTCCCAGCTACACAACACAGACTGTTTGCCATTCCACACACACACACACCCCCATGTCTAATGGTACATTGGAAAACCATTAATATTACAAATCATAGGATCTGCTCAGAACCATATACAGATTCACATCTTTACATTTGCCACCTGTTACAAGATACAAGGAACAAAGCAAGTTCAACAGCTAAAACATTTTAAAAATGCACCAAGCTTTATGAAGTTTCAAAACAAAACAATGTTCTGTACATACTCCTGGCCTCGGATCTCATGACTTCCTGTACACAGCTCCTTCCCACAGTCCTATTTCCTCTCATTTGACCTGGAGCGACTGAAGAACAACAGACAAGTTTAAGGTTAGGATCAGGTGTCAGGAGCAGCAGATTTTCCTCTAAGCCCCCCAGCCATAATTAAGCATTTAAAAAATACTGTTTATTTAACAGAACAGAATATTTTATTGTTTAAGCTGAAGAATCTCCTACGATGTAACCAAAACTTTAATCCCAATGATCTCAATGTCTCCTAGGACACTAGAGGTGATTCTCCAGCAAGGCACACAGAGTCACTTTTACATTTACTAAGAACACACAAACACTGAAGGCTCTTCTTACCTGCGAGACCTGGAGAAGGAGCGAGAAGGCTTGTGGTTCCTCTCCCGTGAGAGTGATCTCTCTCTTCTTCTGTCTCTGGAGAGGGACCTGGCACAGATCACAACATCATCATCATCAGAGCAAAGCTTAATCAGGCCAAGGAGGCTCCCTGAGGAGCTTCCCTTCAGGAGTGAAGGTTTCTAACTATTCAACCAAGGAAGAATGATCAGCCTGAGTCAACAGCTTATAATGTGCTGTAAACAGGCATGTGGTACTTTGCAGAAGATTTCTTTTGCAGAATCCGACCTACTCACATTCTGATTTATGGCTAGACTCAATCTTAAAGGTCTTTTACCACCTCAGGGCCCAATGATCCTATGCTCACAGTATCTGTGAGAGTAGCAGATTAACACTTAAAACTCTGGGGAAATCTGACAGAAAACCCCAGGCAGCTGCAGAAAGGAAATTACTTCCATTCTCAGTATCCTTCCACTGCTATTCCTGGAATCTCAAACAGCTCAGTAATTCCAGGCAAGCAATATGACAGAAGCAAATCTGTTTCCTTTCCACCAAACTACTGACTGAGCACAGCCCACGCATGGAGCTGTTCTGGGCTGCTGTTTTCAGCCCTCCAGGCTGGAGCAGCTCATGGGGCAGGGATGGGACTCGTACCTGCTGCGGCTCCGGGAGAAGCTTCTCCTTCGTGGTGATCTAGAACCAGAAAACAAAATGTGAGGCACTTTATCCATTCGTTGAGCTTTAATGGGGTGAGGCATTTCCCAACTTGTCAAACTCACTGTTGGGCCCAGGGAACGTGCCAAGAATAACTGGCATCCATCATCCAGTAAAAGGCATGGAAAGATTAGGCAGTAAAACCAAGCTCAGTGTGAACAGCACGTTTCCAACCACGAATTCACTTAACTAAGAATGCGTCAGAGCAGAGTTGTCCAATGCAACACTTTCCATTTCAACTAAATACACTGCCCAGAACGCCACACCAAAGTCCCACAGGTGGTTCCAAAAAAAAAAAAAAATAGCACAGAGCAAATGTTTTGGAACCCATGCAAGCCAAAAAGGTCCATAACAAGACATAAGAGATATCAAGTGGAAAAAAAAAAAAGTGAAAATGCGCTCAGTGTCAATATTGATGCCATTAAGTGCTACATTAGAACTGCATATTTGTGACTGTCATTTTTAATGCTATAGAGTGTGTTTAGACTATTTTCTTATTAAAAATAAAAAATATAACCTTATCTCGGCCCAGTTCATCCCAAAAAATAATTGTTTAAAGTTTTGAAAACTGTTAGTAAAACCATTTAAAGGTGATAGGATTTTTCTGGCAAGGAAAAGCTACATTTGTTAGAGCCTTATTAAAAATTTAGTTTGGCATCTCACATGCAAATATCCTGTTTTTTTACATTATTCACAGTGTAAGAGCTTTCATATCACCCTTAAAAGTTTTCTCAAGCAACATATGTACGTTACCACTCAATTATGCACAGCCAGCCTTTGATTGAGAAAAGTAATTACTTATAAGCCGCTTACTCCTTATTTTAATCAGCAGTAAACTGTATAAGCAGGAAAAACTTACAAGTCTTTGGTTTCAACAAGCTAGAAATGGTGAGGTGAGGCTGCCGGACTGACTGCCAAGAAGAATTTGCTGAAAAGGTTTTGCCAGATGTTGCGTTGTATTTAGTTGGTTGGCGAAGGGGGTGTTGTGGATTTTTCCTGCTTTTTTGTTAGCCGAAGGCTGCTGCTGTAGTTGTTGTGAAGACATTTGGTAAATAAACAGCTGAGCTGATTGGCCGGGAATGTGTGGGCGGTCGAGGTGGCTGCTGCCGATTTGGTTAAGGTTGGAGAGAAGGCTGAGAGAAAACAGCATGCTCGGGAACCAAAGGGCGGTGCAACCTGACGACTGGCCATGCCTGGGTCATGTGAAACGACACCAGCCAAGCTGCATGGGGCGCGCTGGTCACATGACGCTGAAAGGGCTAGTTGGCTGGCTAATGCAGACTCAGAGGGTGGTGAGAAGAGACATGATGGTGACTCTGTAACGGGTTCATTTTTATTAATAGATGGACCAAAAAGCATAAAAAAAATGAAAAACAAGCCATCAGTACAACCATCTATTAGCTAACAAATACTCCTAATGTGTTATTTTTTTTTCTCAACAGCAAAAGGGTAAGCTTGAAACCCTGGCTTGGGAGGACTTCACTCACCTGCCAGAGGTAAATTCAGTCCTGTAAAAACCACGGTGCACATTTAAACTGCCAGACAAGCTAGTCTGAGTCCAAGAATGTGCCAGTTCCCAAAAATCCTGCTATATATGCTAGAGCTGGGTTTGCAAACCTCAAGTGACAGGATTGTCACAAGATGCTTTATTTCCATGCCAACACTAAAGTGTCAAGATTCCAGATGTTTAGAGCAACTGTTAATCTATATTAAACAGCTGCCTGCTTGGGAAGTATTTAAGTTCTGCAAACAAAGAGGAAAAACCCATTGGTATGGAAATGCTAAACTGCTGTATGTCATGTTCAGCCATTATGGAGTAAAGGAAAGGAACAGCCTAAGTTGAAGTATGGGGAAGAAAGGGAAAGTGTGACTCGAAGATGAGCAGGTTTTAAGAGGAAGGAGGATAAGCCCAGGACAGAGGACACTGACTACCAACTGCACAGTCACCTAAGGACAAAAGCCAACAACATTCAACACAACTCAAGTTCACCTCGATTTTGTGGGGAGTTGATTTTGGGGTTGTTTTTTTGGTTTTTTTTAGCATTTGTCATTTCCGAATCATGATCAGATAGATGAAGGCCATCCATCAACATGCCTGTAACAAGCCTGCTTCTAGGATGCTACGTGGTAACTGTGCCAAGAGCTCTAGGATTGTGCTGTGCCCAGGTACCTGCGCCGAGGAGGGGGACTTCTCCTGCGATAGTCATCCCGAGGGCGCCGGCCCCACGACGGAGGGGGGCCACGGTTCCGACTCCGCTTCTCCCCGTTGGAGAGCTCCACTCGGACGCGGCACCCACACAGCGTTCTGGGAAGAGAGGGAGACCACGGTGAGCATTTCCAGGGAGAAGGCAGCGTGGAATAAAGCATACGTGATCCAGAAAAGGGAAAAAGAATGGATAAGGGGAAGGATGTTCTGTCATCAAAGCACAGTGCCCAAAGTCAGCTCCAGCTTGACTGTGGGGGACCCTTCCCTGAAAGTGTCCAAGGCCAGGCTGGACTTCAGGGCTTGGAGCAACCTGGTCTATCTAGTGGAAGGTGCCCCTGCCCATGGCACAGGGTGGAACTGGACGGGCTTCCAGCCCAAACCATTCCGGGATTCTTTGGCAGACAAAAGGTTTGGCTGCTTCTTAAAAGTGCTGTGCCAGTAAAGCAGGCAAGGGAAAGAGTGAAGGAGAGTCTCCATGATCAATTTTACCTCTTTATAGTAACACCATCTGCAATTTAATTAAAACACACAAAGAGATGCAAGTAATTTCTAACTTGGGAGTTCAACTGTAAAGTGCAAAATTAACCATTACAATGCCATTCATGAAGGAGGGCAGGGTTAGACAGGATATTGGGAAGGAATTCTTCCCTGTAAGGGTGGGGAGACCTTAGAGAAGCTGAGGCTGCCCCTGGAGCCCTGAAAGTGTGCAAGGCCAGGCTGGACAGGGCTTGGAGCAGCCTGGGATGGTGGAAGGTGTCCCTGCCCATGGGGAGGGTGGGACTGGATAAGCTCTGAGGTCCCTTCCAGCTCAAACCATTCCAGGATTCTATTGCTGCAATGTAAGAACACCCTTACAGTACCATATAAATAGCGCATAAGAAATGTGTAAAGACCTTAATCCTCCAGTTTAAGCTTTATAATTTAAAACTGCATCACTCCTACAATGTCTCATATTTTGACCAGCCAAGCACGTAAGCACATTTTACCTTCCATCTAGTTCTCTTACTGCATCAGCTGCATCTCGGGGATCTTCAAATTCCACAAAGGCAAAACCAGGAGGATTTCTCGCCACCCATACACTGCGCAGTGGTCCATAGTAGCCAAAAGCTCGCTCTAATTCCGTTTTGTTGCCATTGTTTCCAAGGTTACCCACATAAACCTTGCAGTCCAGCGGACAAGAGTCACGATGCATTGCTAGGACAAGAAAAAATAAGTTCACATATATTTAACACAGCGCATGTGCTCGTTCACTTCCAAGGGAAGTCGCTCCCTTGGCTGCTTCCCCCTGAAACTTCAGCAATGATACGTTTCGATGGAAACGTTGCTTGGAAGGGGCAGGCGGGGTGGGAGAAGACTGTTAAAACCCAACAAAAAAAAGAGAGCTGCTATGCCGCATTGTGACGAAAATTCACTATTTCGGGGAATTTCGTTTACTTTTACGGTTTAGATTTGAGGGGGGGAGGACCCTGCGCCCCTCTTCCTGCTTAACATGGAGGGGGTCTGCAGAGGGCGCTGCGCGGGGGAGGCTCCATTGTTCCCGGATCGGGATTAGGATCAGGGCGACCCGCGCAGGAACGCAGGGCGGGGGGGCGGGCAGCGCAATCTCCCGCCGCGCCTCGCGGGCAATGCCCGGGGACTCGCTCCGGAGCTGCTCCTCGGCGCGGCGTGAGGGACCAGCGCTGCCACTGGCGGGCGGAACGCCGCTACACCGCCCCCGCGGCTCCCGCCCCGCCTCGCACGCCGCGGGAAGCAGGCCGAGAACGGGCTCCTCCCGGCAACCCGCGGCCTCCCCGCCGTCTCCCCGCCCGGTTCCGCTTAGGACCGCGGCAGCCGCCGCCCCAGGCCCGGCGTTACAAAATGGCGGCTGCTCTTTGTTTGCCGCCACCGCCGCTTCCATGCGCCTTGCCGGGCACCGAGACCGCGGCTGCCGCCTCCCCCCCGCCCTCCGGGGTGAAGATCCTCACCGGTGCTGAGAGGGAGGGCGCGCCAAGGGAGCCCGCGCTAAACTCAGCCGACTCGACCCTCAGCGAGACCCCAGCTCCACTTTCCCTCACTGGACAAAATGGCGGCCAGCAGCGACCCCGCCCGTTATTATATAGTGCCAGTCCTCTCCCACGTGATGGCAGGCGACAGCGAATCAGAATGTGTAATTGAGTTGATTGACAGGTGACGTCGCGGCGCGCGCGCGGGTGGGTGGAATGTTGGCGGCAATGGCGGGAGCGCTGAGGCGGCCCCGCCCGGGCCCTGAAATCAGTAACAGCCCCGGAACTGTGGTTTTTCTGCCTAACATGAAAAATAAAGTTTTATTTCCTTGTGTCTCTGGGCCGATGAGGTCCGCCCAGGTAGAGTTTACACCTATGAACGCTTCAATTCTCCCAGAGTCATTTCTCCCTATGAGCTTTAAATAAGTGTACTGAGCAAACTGCTGTAAGACAGAATTTTTGGTAAGTTTTATATCCGAGCTTTGCTTACGGTGGCACAAAAGACAGAATTGAATATTTTTTTTTTTTAGTGCTTGAGAAAACGAGAGGATTTGAATGGAGGAATTTTAGTTACGGATACACAGTGCTGTTGATGTGCTTTGCCGAACTCTCATTCATACATGATGTTTGTACATATAACATGGGGTTTAGCCTCTAATTAAACAATTAACTTCCTCCAAAGGGGTTACCTTAGATAACAAACCTGATTTCGGTTATCACGTAATATAAGAAACCCACCCAGGGCTGTTGATGGAGTAACCTCCCCAAAACCTCTCTTCGTAGCTGGGCTGGGTTTAATCCAGACTTCAACTATTTGCCATGGGCCAGAGAAGACAAATTTATCTGCTACAGGTAAAATTAAAAATACTTTAAATTGTAGCATACACAAAAAGGCATTTTGAATACCAATTAATGCTCGTTGATTATGCTTTCCAAGCAGGAACTGTGCAGAGGATGGGGCGTCCTTGTCTACCAGAATTCCAGAAACTCAACTGGAATTAAAACCAACCAGCTGATATAATTAATCAGAAATCTCAAAAATCTTTTGTAGCATCTCCCATTATTCTTAAGAGCTTTTTCTCACTAAAATCCTCCAAGGGTCAAAACTGGCCAAGGGACAGAAACACAGTAATGACTTTGAGATAGTGAATGCTCCAAAGTATCTTTATTATGTGTACAGTTATCTGAGAGGTACCTGCCTTTAATTAAAGGAAATCTAATCCATTGTAATCTAAATTAGCTGATGGCTAATTTCCTGAGGCAACACAAACAAAGGAAATAATTTGAAGGTTGGAGCTGTTCACTTTGTGACTTCTTTGAGATGGTGATTTCCAGCACTCACCTCCCTTCTCCAAGGGGGTTTGCAGCATTCCTAGACCCTCCTCACATCATATAATGTACATTTCAAACATTATTTAAGTTTTGCAATAATTGGTATTTTTAAAAAGAGAAAATAAACAGGATAAATATTAGAGAGCAACTTGGAAAACCTTGTAATCCTAACAGAACTTTTAATTTCATACCAAAGTTACACGTGATGTATGAAGATAATTCCAGGTGACAGATCTGGGAACAAAGGATTTATTCAGAAGTCAGTTCACCTGCTGCAAAGCAAACAGAGCACTCAGCGCTCACCTAGAACATGTTACCTGCTCTATTCAAGCACTTCTTCCCTGGGGTTAAGCCTGTCACTACATTTTATAAATCACAGTCCACAAAAACCATGTCATCCAAACATAATCCATTTTCAGTTTGCTTTTTGGCATTATTCAGAAAGTAAACATGGCCTATCACCAGGACACAAGGCAGAGGTCAGAGTGCTCAGCCAAATTCCCAGAGCCAGGTTTGGGATGTGCCAGCACAGCCACACAACACTGGTGTCATTCCAAAGTCAGCAGTTGGATTGTCCTCCCAAAGGTGTCCCCCAAACCAGCCCTCTGGATGCCACACATGTAGAAGCTTTGTGCTACATTACTTCCCTCCTTCTTCCAAGTTTGTGAGTGTTTGGAAAATCCTGCTGCATTGCACTCGCTGGCTTTTACCACTTGTGTCCAATATCATTGGTTAAATGTTTTATAACACTCCCACACCAGGATGGAAGACCACACTGATCCAGAGTAAGGTGTTCTAGTCAAACTCTTGTCATGGTTTCTGAGGTTTCAGTCTCACAGAGGAAAATGAACACATGGTGTGGTTTCAAAGAAACCTCAGCTGTGTGAGTCAAATTTAAGAGATCACAGAACTACAGAATATCCTGAGCTGGAAGGGACCCACAAAAACCATCAAAAATCTACTCCTGGCCCTTCACAGGACACCCCAAAATCCTGCCATGTGGCTGAGAGCATTGTCCAAACACTCCTGGAGCTCTGGATACCTCAGGAGACAGATAATATTTACTGGAGAATACTTCTATCTGGAAGAAGATCTGTTAGAGCTGCTCCTCAAGCAAAACCAGACACCAGCAAAACCAGTTATTTCATGGCACGATCCTGCCCATGGAAAGGGATTTGCTGGGAAATGTCTTTGCTCAAACACAACAGGAACTGGTGGAGGGGACACATCTTCAGTCAGAAACCAACTGCACACAGGCGTACCTGACCCTGCTGCCATGAGGTTCCTGTGGATTTGCCCCATTTCCACATCCTGCCCATCCACCAGCCCTGCTGTTGATGAGGCTGATGAAGGCTGTTTTCTGAAGAAACAGAAACTTACACAAGCCTGATCTGATAGATAGATACATTTCAGTGCGTCAGCTTATTCCCACACGTTCTTATGTTTACAGGGCACAAGTCCCTTATTTCCTTACTCTTAAAACATATATTTTTACACTGTGAAAGCTTTTATCTCTACCTCAGACTTCATATGTAAAGAGAGAGTGAAACAACAGATTGTAATTTATACATCATAGACCTAAAGTAAGACACAGCACCAAGCAGGGGCACAGCATGTCCCCAAGACTCAGCACCTGGGGATTAATTAGTGATGTTTCTTTACTTGGATGAGATTTAATTTCTTTACCTGGGTGACATGACATTTACCTGGATGACATATCCTTCATCCTCACCTTTCAAGGTGTGAGGCTTCTGCCACTGCTTAGAACAACCCACTTGGGGTCTCATGTCGAAGCTATTGGCAACACAGTCACGTTCTCTTGCAGGGGCAGATCCCAGAGAGTTGTTTTTCATAGAGACAGGGCCCATAGCACTGGGAGACATCCCTTGTCTTGACTCAGGTGAGATCCAGGAGACTTCTGCAACACTGTGGAACCTGGGACAAGCTTAGAGGGCTCACTGGGTGTTACAGAAGCAGCAAGAAGGGATCTGAGGCTTTGTCTCAGCTTCACCTGAATTTGTTTTGCACATGTAAAATATTCCATCTGGAGACTATTTTGGGCAGAAAAGAGAATCAGCCCCAGGCTTGGCTTCAGGATTGGTTTTGGAGGACAAAACACTCACTCTTGCTACCGTGTTCAGACAGAGCTGTGAGTCCCGAGAGCTTCTGTAGATCTGGCTTGAAATCAGAAAATGGAAAATGAAAACGGTGAGCCTGAGTCACTGCTGTTCAACTCTAATTTTAATTCCCTGGAAGATGGGAGTTTTCTCTGGAATGACGCAGTACATAGTGCATAGGGGCCAGGATTTCAAACTGCTCCTGGAACAGTTTGCCCCCCTCCCAAACAGGATTGCTGGCACCTCTCCACATGGCACAGGACTGTCCCCAGGTGACACAGAAGAGCTAAAAGCACCCAGAGGGAGGGGAAGCCTGGAACTCACTCCTGGGAGCTGAATGTCACCTCTTGAAATGCTTATGGAAGCCCTGGGTCTGCTGGCTCCTTCCCCGGGGACAGAGAGCTGGTGATGCCCCTGTACCACCTCGAGTACAAGTGTAATGGTGCCAAAGTCTTTGTGGTTTGCTGTGAGGTGTCATTTCCTCCCATTTCTGAATGAGGGAAGCCAGGGAGGGCAAACAGCCCTCGGGCAGCTGCTGCTTCTCCTGCAGCACAGGGCAGCTCTATTTACTGTGAGTGTGGTCAGAGCATTTCCTCTCGGCAGGGCGGTGCCTGGCTTTCCACACACGGCACAGCAGCTCACAGGATTTTGGGTCTGTTGGGCTAAGAGGAAAAAAAAAAAACAAAACCACAACTCAATCATAATAATAATAATAAAAGAGTTGATGTTTTTGTCAGGGAAACAGGAAGACTTCTGGAGCCCACCCTCCTGTTACTGGTGAGTAACAGAGAACAGTACATGGAAAAAATTCCTCCGGTCTCTCAGCCTGTCTCCTTACAGATAGAGGATCCCTTTGATGCAGCACAGTCTTTGTTTAATTAAGTTTTCAAATCCCAGGCCAGAGGATCCCCCCTACCCTAACGAGGCTATTTGCACATTTGCTTTGCTTTCTGTTCCCTCCCCCAGTTTCTTCTTCCCCCTCATCTGGGCCTCCAGGCTTTCTCTTCCCTTTTTCTTTCATGCTCTGCAGCAGGCCATATTCCCTTCCTCCCCCACCTGGCTCCCCGGGGAAAGGACTGGAAAGCAAAACAAAAGAATTACTCCCTGGGAAACTATAATTGGCACAACCCTGCTGCTCCAAAACTCCCGCTGAAGGTGAGGGAACAGCGAACGCCCCTCCCATGCAGAGACCTGGATAAGGCAGAGGAAGGGAGCACAGGCTTTGAAGCAAGGCTGAAACCTTTGATGGCTCCAGGAATGCTGTGAGGGAGGCCCCAAGGGGACCAAACTCTGGTCTGCCCGGATCCCTCATTGCCTCCCTGGCAGAACAGGCTCCTGCTCCACTCTGCACCGCTCAGGGCTCTCACAGAGGTTAACTCATCCCAGCTAAAAATATCACCTGGGAGTGCTGGTGGTACAATTTCCCCCTGTGACATAAGCACTGACCCCATTACAGCTGGGAACATTTTCTCCTGGGTGTGTGGCTGGAGTGTGTGATTGGCACATTTTAAGTTTTCTTTAGAAAAGTTGTATCTCTCATGGATACAGGGTAACCCTGGCAGTGCTACCTCGCGGAGATGTCACCAAATGATGACCATGGTCATTCTGACTTCTCCCAAGTCCTTGGGTGGAAGGAAATGGCCAGTGGAATGGCAGTGTGGTGTGACCACCAGAACACTTTCCAAGTGCCCCTGTCCCAATCCTACACTGCCATCTCTGCTGTGCTCACTCTGATGATGATTTTCCAGTGGAGATGCCGATAACTGCATCTGATGAAAGCCCATTGTACACTGGAGACTTGAAAAGTTCATGGATGAATTGTCCCAGATGTTTTACACAGGACTTTGGTCAATGTTTATTAATCCTTGAAGATGTAACCAAGGGATCCACGGGGGGATAATTTGGTATAACCACAGCATAAGTGCTGCCCTGGAGACTCAGACAGGAAGCTGGGCCCTGAGGCACCGATATTTAACGAATGTCAGCTTTAATTGGTGACTCACTCTAATGGGTGACACTCTTCTTAACGATCAGGACTCAGATAATGAAATCAGGAAGGTTTATTGGGTGTCTCGGACAGGGGGGCTCAGACAAGCTGCCTCAAGGAACATAATGAAAAGCAATTTGGTGTCCATGGAAGGTGCGAGAACAGATGAGGCTGTGAAGCCCTGCAAGGGGCCTGTCTGTGCAGGACAACGTGTCTGCATCCACCTGAGCCTGGCTTTATCAGGAACACAGCCCTGTGCCTCTGGGAAAGGAATCCGTGGCTTTGGAAAACACTGAGCAAGTGATCTTTCCAATCCCAGGGAATTGCTACTAGAAGATATGAAATTGCTCTGGGAATGCTTCCATTCCCTGTCTTCACTTTGAGAAGCAGAAACTGGTCGTCTTAAGTAGTTTCAGCCTAATGATCCAGCCACATCCTGAATATCCAAATTCTACTGAAATTCCCTTCTCAGAGATCGTATAATGAATATATAACCTTGTATGTTGTCAGCTTGTAGGGTTTCAAAACATAAAAATTTGGCTTTTTGCCTCTACTCCCATTTGCACTTTTATTGTGTAATGAGTTTCTCCCATTTTCCAAGATTTCAAACAGATTTCTTCAGTGTACAATCGATGGATTTAAATTAAATTTATACTGAACATGAAAACCCAGTGGGATCTTATTTAGGTTGCCCAGAGAGGCTGTGGGTGTCCCATCCCTGGAAGTGTCCAAAGCCAGGTTGGACAGGGCTTGGAGCACCCTGGAACGGTGGAAGGTGTCCCAGCCCATGGCAGGGGGTGAGATGGTGGGCTTTAAGATCCCTTCCAGTCTAACCATTCTGGGATTTATTACTCACCAGCTCCTGAGATTTTCTGTGAGTAACTTGAACTTGCTTGAACATGTCCAGAGGAGGGAAACAAGGCTGCTGAAGGGCTTGGAACACAAGCCCTGTGAGGAATGGCTGAGGGAGCTGGGGTTGTTTGGCCTGGAAAAAAGGAGATGCAGGGGTGACCTTATCACCCTCTACAACTCCCTGAAAGGTGGTTGTGCTCAGGCTGGGGTTGGTCTCTGCTCCCAGGCAGCTACTGACAGAACAAGAGGACACAGACTTAAGCTGAGCCAGGGGAAGTTTATGGTAGACATCAGAAAAAAAATTCTTAACTGAAAGAGTGATTGAGTGCTGGAATTGTCTGCCTGGCGGAGTGGTGGAGTCACCAGCCCTGGATGTGTTTACAAAAAGACTGGACGTGGCACTCAGTGCTGTGGTTTAGTTGGTCATAGGTTGGACAAGATGATCTTAAAGGTCTTTTCCAACTTAGTTCATTCAGTGATTCTGTGATTCTGTAACTGGGTTGTGCTGACTGTACATTGCAGGGGTCACCAGTACTGTTAATTTAGATTCCTCCTACCCAACTCAGGGTCCCACATCTGAGCCATAAGTACAGGAAAGGAAGAAAATCTATTGCCATACCAGAGACACTTCTCCTGATCAACCCTGGAACAGCTGGATATCCCCTGTCCATCATCTTGGGGCACAGGAAAGCTGTGTTAGAATCAAAAGTTCTCACAAAACAGTAGAGACAGCAAAGGAAGAAGAATCTGCCTGCAAAGCTGTGATCTTTTCCTCAGTCACAGCTGAATATTTTAAAATCCGAGATTTATTATTGCTGGAGCTGTCTCATTTCCCTGGCACAAGATCTTAGTCCCAGGGTGCTGTGGAGCCCATTCCCGGTGTTCCTGAGCTCTGGGCTGCTACAAAAGGCGGAGGAGGGCACTCGGTGTCACTGCACTGGAGCATCACCACGGGGCTGGCAGGAGACTCTGCAGGTCAGGACTTCACTGGGATCCAAACACCACCAGCAGGAAGTGGATAATGCTCCTTTTGTAACCGGGAGATGCTTTTAATTAATGTAGAGTTTACTGTTGATCAGAGCAGCCAAGTGTCCTCTCTCTATTGTGTCTGAGCAGTTCTGCATTAGCATAACTTAAAACATCCCTCAGCATTTAATACACACATCTCTGTGTATATTTATGTGCATGTATCTGCATTTAATACACGTTTTTCATCAGAACTAATGCCCACTTGTTATTTCACATCTGGTTTGATTTCAATATATTGCCCAAGAAAATTATTCACAAATTACTGGGGCAGGCTTATTAAGAACAAGCTTGTTACAAGCAAATGCAGAATTGATGTGTATTTATGTTCTATTAATGTATGTATCTGCTTTTTTATCCAGCCATGGACAATATTCTAGTTAGTATGAAGACAAGTCATTTGAGGAGATGCTGAGTTTTTTATTATCCCAAATTTCTTCTGCACAGAAAGAATTATTCCTCCAAAAATATTGTATAGGAACTTATCTTTAGTACTCTTACATAACAATTTACATGCTGCAACTTTTGTTTTGTTGTCCTTCCAGGTTTTGGGGTAGCAAACAACACAGGATTTGCTGGTAAATGGATAAAGGGCTAGGCTGGAGCCAATCCTAGAATAGTCATTAGTACCAAAAATGAAGAAATTTCAGGGCTAGACCTGGCAATAAAGGTGTGGTGGGGTTGAAGGGATGGGTAGGTATGGGTGTACCTATGTCATGAGCAGATATAGAGCTGGAAGAAATTATAACATAGATTAAAGTAATCATTACATCTTCTAGTTGTCCCTTCCCTAAGCCAGAAATTCACTTCTTCCCAGAAAAGAAATCCAGCATCAGTCTAATGTAATCCTGGACATGGGGTGTCAACATGGAAAAGGTTGTGTTATTGAAGGCCCAAATCCCAGAGCTGTGAACACCTTTTAACCTGATATTCCTGCTCCAGCCTTAAATACCTTTTGGATTTCATGATTTTCAACAATCCTGATCTTTGTCAAGTTGTGTGAATTTTTTTTTGTTTTATCAGGAGAGTCTCTTCCAAATCCTGAAATAATTTTGTGTGCTTGCAGATGCACAAGAGTTCAAAATGTTACATCGAGAGGCAACAGTGGGAAAGGAGATTTAGGACTCTAAGCAAGGAAATGTAGAACTATCCTGTGAATCCTATCCATCCTTTCCTGTGTATGTTACAAATCCACAGGTCTGGAATGATGTGGGAGGTCCTGGGATGTTTTACCACTGCACAGTGCTCCACTCTCACCCCTGCCTAAAGGCTGATATTCATTTTTTCAGGTGAAAGCAAGAACAGAAGGAAAGATTTCTGATCACACCGTCAGCTTCTGGTCCTGTGGAGCTGATTTGAAGAAGAGAGAAAATGTTCCTGCCCCAGAGATCTCTGCAGACAGTTACATTTTTGGCAATTCTTTTTTTTTTTTTTGCCTGTTTTTCAATGTGCCAAGACCTTGAAAAGTAAGAAATGTTACCTTTTTACTTCATTGATATCATTAGAAAACTGCTCACTTTTGATTCCATGGGCTGTGTTCTGCATTGCTCTTGGTTACTCCAGGCATGGCAGAAGAAAAATTCCATGGATTTGATACAGTACCATTTTACCTCATCCTCTCTGCAGTATAAAATTAGACCAATTGCATTTTTAGATGTGTAACATGGACCACATTTCAGTTGTCACTTTGAAACACAGTGCAGCAAATCACATAAGGATG
Organism: Cyanoderma ruficeps; assembly: GCA_008694505.1. NCBI lineage: Eukaryota > Metazoa > Chordata > Aves > Passeriformes > Timaliidae > Cyanoderma > Cyanoderma ruficeps. The sequence goes on from VZDJ01000224.1 coordinate 1,935,328, forward strand.
TTCAACAGAAGCCTTGGAGATGGCACATGCTGAAATTCCACATTTAGGTTCAGATCCAGATCTGCAGTAGGAGCCTATAGCTGCAGTTAGATCTTATCTGAGCAGCCTGGAATCCTGAAACATTTGCATCTGAGATTTAGTCGGTCCTCCTCAGCCAAGAGTTGACTCAAAAATTTTGGTGCATCTGAAGAAAAAAGGAGTTTGATTTTATTTCGTGGGCATCAGTAATTTCACGTAAATTATTCCCAAGTTACAATTCTGGAAGGAAACAAACAAACCCAAGAGTCCTGTAACACTGAGGTGATGGAAAGGGAACTTTGTTCTGCTATTGAAACCTCTGAAAAGAATCTAAATTTGGGACAGACCAAATTATCATTCTCCACAGTTTACCCTTCTTTAAAAAGAGCAGATTGGAGGTACACTTTTGGGAATAGCACAGCATTTCCCATCTGCAGGATTCTTTAGGCTTCCTGGCAGGCTGCTGGAGCCTGAGACACCTCCAGTGCTCCTTCCTCAGTGCAGAGAAACACCTGGGATCTATGGATGCCCTGGGATCTATGGATGCCCTGGGATCTATGGATGCAAATCAGCATCTCGCCTCCCTGACTCCCTGTCCCTTCCCTTGCAGCAGGAGGGCAGTGACCAAGCAGCAGCTCATGCATGACAAAGGGAGGGCGGTGCAAGGGCTGAAACGCCTGATGTGACTGCAGCACGCCCTGGGTGCCGTGCCCACGGCCAGCAGCAGGGATATCCCAGTCCCAAATCCCGGAGCCAAGATCCCTCAGATTTCAACAGCAATGAGGGAGGCAAGGCCTCGAGCCTGATGAAGCAGCTGCTGGAACCGATGGAAGCTCAGGGCTTTCTCCCACTGAAGCAGCTGGACGGGAAGATGCCAAAGGGTAACTGGAACCCAGAGCACCTTTTCGACCCCCTTTGACAATCCCCACCAGTGCCAGCCCAGCCGTCTGTCCCTCGCTTTACACGTGCTCTGCTGGGGGAAACAGCTCCAGCGCAAAGGTGAACAGCAAAATGAAAACCCTAAACTGCATTCACTCCTCCAGGTGGTCACAGAGAGCCCCATACACAGCAGGTCCTCTCCCATCTGAGTGCTGGGACTGTGGGATGGGTCCCCTCTTTCCCTCACCAGGGCCCTCCCTGAGTGTCTTGGATGTCTTAGGGATGCTGCAGCCAGTTGGAGCTCCTGGAGCTCACCCGTAGCAGGAAATTTGGGTCATTAATCTGCACATTCACAGGCTCATTCACAGCCCAATGTTTTGACTCTCGAACAACTTTACAGTTTGCCTCTCAATACAGGTTCTCTTCCATTCACACCCGCCTGTAGCAGTTTCACACTCTGCTCTAGTAATCGCTTTTCTCATACTGTAGTTACAAAGGGTTTTTCCTGCCCCTTCAGCATGCAGACTGTTTTAAGCTGCATCTTGGACCCTCAGGTTTTTCTCTGTTTTCCCAGGTAGAAATTGGCAGTGACCTCCATTCGAAGTCCCAGACATCCGCCTTGTTCTGCCAGTGGAAGGTGAGAATGAGCTTTCAGGGTCCCTCTTGGATCCTTTTGTTCCAGACTTCCTTTGCTTTCCTCAGGTGAAATCCGCTCCAAGAGCTCCCACAGCAGCAGGAAAACAGATTCATGAGACCACCTGTGTTTCCTGAGAGGTACCACTGGACTTTGCTGTTCACCTTTGATAACAAACTGACCATCTCTGTCTAAGCAAAGCAAGGTCCAGTTTAACTGTAAAGTCAGTCTTTCAGAAATGAAATCTGTCATGCATGTTAAAAATATATCAGCATTTCCATTGTGTAGGGACTCTACACACTGTTTTAAACCTTGAAATGCCTCTGTTGCTGATAGACTTCAACTGTGTTGAACCCAGTCCTCGGTGATTAAAATGTCAGTAATAAAACCCCTTTTCACCCTCTTAATTGCACTTACTTTTTTCTTTTGTGGCCGTTTTTTGGTAGAAATGTAAATAAAATGAAGCAAAACAACATTTTCCTAATATCTCCACACATCTGGGATGAGTATGGGATCACATTTCTTTTGTTATGTCATCCCTCACAGCTCCCTATTAGCTTCCCAAGGCAAATCAAACCATTATTGAAGCCAATGGTTTCAGATATTCCTGATGACCTGGGAGGAGCGAGATTAAAACAGGCTGTACAGCCCAAGCTATACAATGAGTTTGCTGACCTGGAATGTGGGAGCTCTTCCTCATCAGAGTCAGAGGATGGAGCCCCAAGGACCCGACTGTGCCAGCTCAAAACTCTGGGAAATGATCCTGTCCTGCGCAGCACACTGTGGATCAGCCTCTGTCCTTGTAGATACAGTTTTCTCTGGGACTGAGGGGTTGTTTCCTTGACCCTTGGGAGGCAGAGGTGACTGTTGGTAGCTCGGTGGCCTCTGGGCACGCCTTGCTGCTGTGGGCATTGGGTGATGAGTATAACCTCTACAGGAACGGGAAAAACCAACCTCCACTCGACCGTAAGCCCAGGCCGTGTGCTGGGAGGCTGCAGGTCACAGCACCATCATGGGAAGGAGGGCTGTGAAGGCAGCCAGGTTACCCCAGGAGCATCCCAGAAGCACCGCAGGCAGGCCGGCATCGCAGAGCTCGCAGCGCCGGTGCCTCTGCCCGGACCCAGGGGGGAGCAAGGGCTGATGGGCCCCTACAGCTGTGTCCCCAGCCGCCTTCAGCCGCGCCCGCGCTGTCCCCTCCCCGCAGCCCCGGGCGGGCACGGCAGCCCCGGGCAGTGCCGGCAGCCCCGGGCGGGCACAGCAGTCCCGGGCGGGCACAGCAGTCCCGGGCGGGCACGGCAGCCCCGGGCGGGCACGGCAGCCCCGGGCAGTGCCGGCAGCCCCGGGCGGGCACAGCAGACCGTTGCGCTGCCCAGCCCGGAGCGGGGCGCGGGTCCGGCGCAGGCGCTGCCGGCGGGGGCGGGCGGGCGCGGGGCTCCGCCCGGGCGGGGCGGGCCGGGCGCGGGGCGCCTGCGCTGCCGTAGCGGTCCCTGGGCCGCCCGTCCCGGCCGGGTCGCTGTGGGTGCGGGGGGCGGCCGTAGCGGCGCGGGGGCTCCGGTGGCCCCGAGCCCCCCACCCGGCTCTCGGCAGCCGCCTCGCCGGGACCCCGCCTCGCCTGCAGCTCCTGCCGCCCCTGCCGGGGGCTCTGGGTAAGCCGCTCCCGCCCTGTTCCCGTGGGCGCCCCCCGCCCAGCGCTCCGCATCCCCTCCCCGCCCTCCTCTTTCCCTCCCTCCCCACGGGCCCTTTGCTGCTGCGGGGGAGCGGAGCGGGGGCGGCCGCCCGGAGCCCCGGGGTCCGGTGGGGGTGGGGGCGGCCGTGCTGCGGGCCGGGGTCCGTCCAGCGCCGGGTGTCCCTCCCTCGGGGCGGCCGCGCTGCGGGCCCGGCGGCGGCGGGGCTCCCCTGCTCCTCCTCTGTTGCTGACTCGGGCCCCCTTTGTGCGCTCCCGGGGATGCTGCCGGGCCCCTCCGCCGCTCGGGCTGCGGGGCCGCCACCCCAGTGCCACGCCGGTGTCACCTCCCCGGCCGAGCCGCGGTGCGGGGACACCCAGCCCCGCTCCGTCCCGCGGCCCCCGGGGTGACGGGTGGGCTTTGAGCGCCCATCCCCGTGGAAGGGGCCCCCAGCACCAACAGGTGGTTTGGCACCGATACTTTCTCATTTCTTCCCCTTCCCTTTTTTTTTCCCCGCACCCCATTCTGTCAGATAATTTCCCTGGTTTGTTCTCTTGGAAGTGAAAACGGCCCATGGCTTTTATACCTCCTGCTCACCACCTCAGGGTCTGACCCCCCCATCTCCGGGTGTCTGACCCCCCATTTTTGGAAGTGTAACCGCTCACCTCCGGGGGGGTAACCCCATATCCAGGGATGCTCACAGAGTGTCACCCCCCACTCTTGTGTGTCACTCTGAGCTGCTCTTCCATGAAGCCCTGATCCCACCTTACATAAAGACATAATTCCATCTCAAAAGTCAAAAGTCACACAGTGGAGATCCTCACCAGCTCCTGTCCCACGAGGAACCTGTAAAGGCACCGCACACGGAGCTGCTGTCTGGGAAGGAGGTGCTTTGCAGGGCCCCGTGGTGATGCCTCGTAAAGATCTGTAAAAAATGAACAGAAAGAGTCATTTGAGTGTGTTGGCAGCGCCCAGGGTTGTAAAAATAGGAAGTGTCTCACCTATTTTGTCTGCAATTTCTAGTAATAGTTGCAAAACTCTGTTACCTTACTGTGAGTTATGTGGTGCCCAGGAGGACCAGGGTAAAGCATTTGAAATCTTTGGGGGTTTTTATGCATATCAAGAAATAGAGCTGGGGTGGCAAATATACTGAAACTGCTACTGATTGGGGGTGCCACACTCCAATATTTATATGCTGTATTCTCAGAAATAGAAAGGATATTAAGATACACGTATCTTTCTTAGAAATAAATATGTCTGAAACTTAGACTAAGGTTTGAGTTTTTGGCTATTTTTTAACCTACAACTTGCTCAAAGGCAGTGATCCTCTGGATTTACCCAAATTTCTGTAAGGAAACATCTAGTAAAAGTGCTTAAGGGCAGCTAAATGCCCTCTTTGCTCATTCCTCAGTTGCTCTCGTATTGGGATGACTTTCAGGATTTAGATAAATTTCACAGCAGAAGAGCCAGCAGGCAACTGGTGGAATTATTTCTGCAGGGGTTATGGGAAGAAGAACTTCTGGATTAGATGTTTCAGTGTGATATTCCTGAATTTTCAACATTCATTAAAGATAGAACGTGGTGGGAGCATAAACATTTGCAGTACTGGCTGAAATTGTGGTTTTTGAGGCACAAAGTTTCTTAAGTTTCCTTCCCTCTAATTTCAGATCAAAAATGTTCAAAACAGGAAGTTTGACTTGTACCTTTTATTTTGTAAGAGTCTTCCCTGCTTAGCTTAGACTGGTGATATTCGTTGTTTAAATCTGAACTCTGTGATTAAGCATCACTTAATGGGTTTGGGCTCGTGTTTGAAGATTATTTGTCATTTTTAATGTTTGGTGTTCCTCCCTTCTCCTTTCCTACCAGCCATGGCCATGACAGGCCCGACGCCGTGCTCGTCCATGAGTAACCACACCAAGGAGAGAGTCACAATGACAAAGGTGACACTGGAAAACTTCTACAGCAACCTCATTGCCCAGCACGAGGAGCGAGAGATGAGGTAAAAATCCTTCTTGTTTCCCTCCCATACAGGATACGAGCCAAAATTTATATTGAATTAATTTTGTTTTCTTGAGCCAAAGCACAAATAATAAAATCAGACTGCTTTGTGTTAGAAAGGACCTTAATGTTCATCCAGTTCCATCCCCTGCCATGGGCAAGGACACCTTCCACTATCCCAGGCTCCAAGCTTCATCCAGCCTGGCCTTGGACACCTCCAGGGATCCAGGGGCAGCCACAGCTGCTCTGGGCACCCTGTGCCAGGACCTCACCACCCTCACAGGGAAGAATTCCTTCCCAATATCCCATCCATCCCTGCCCTCTGGCAGTGGGAAGCCATTCCCCCTCATCCTATCCCTCCATTCCTTGTCCCAACTCCTTCTCCAGCTCTCCTGGATCCCCTTTAGGCCCTGCAAGGGGCTCTGAGCTCTCCCTGGAGCCTTCTGCTCTCCAGTCTGAACATTGCCAGCTCTCCCAGCCTTTCCTCCCAGCAGAGCTGCTCCATCCCTCTGCTCATCCTGGAGCCTCCTCTGGCCTGGCTCCAGCAGTTCCAGCCCCTCCCTGTGCTGGGCCTGGGGCTGGGGCAGCTCTGCAGGTGGGTCTCACCCTTCCCTGCTGCCCACCCGGGGGGCTCAGCCCAGGGTCAGTGGGGTCTGGAGTGGGGCATGTCCAGCTCTGCCTCAGCAGCACCCCCAGGTCCTTCTCCCAGGACTGCTCCCAATCCTTTCTCTGTGTTTGTGCTGGGATTGCCCCGATCCATGGGCAGGACCTACAGGAGGACAATGCAGGGAGCCAGGGAGGGGGTGTGAGGAGTCACTCAGTGCTGCCTGTCACTCACCTCAACCTGGGACGCCTCTTTAAGTTCCCCAGTCCAATATAACCAAGGACTGGACTGAGCTGTGGGAGTTTTCTTTGGCTGGAACCCTCTAATTTGCTGAATATCCTCAAGTTGCAGCACAGGGACTTCTGCTGTTCTCCTAGCTTGCCACGGAATCCATAACCAGAATGTGGAAAATGGTTCAGTGTTGGTTTGGTTCTGCTGCCAAAGCTCTGAGGAGTTCCCCAATGCCTACTCACTACAAGAGCTGCAGAAATGAGGAAGCAATTCAGAAATAAATATTAATGTGCAAAGATAATTTTTTCAAAGCTTCAAATGAGTAAAGAGAGACTGAGGTCCAGTTCAGGCAGAAAATATCACTGATTTAATTAATTTTTTCTCATCACACAGCTCTTGCCTTTAAAATTTATTTACTTCTTAAGAGCACTGTTGCACTCATAATCTCAAAAATCTCAATGTTTTTGCTCCCAAAATCTCAATTTTTTTTTCTGTTTAGGATCAAGAACTTGTCTGAAAAACAGACTGCACTTTCTAAGTTACATGTTTTTTTGTAACAACAGATGTCTGTGGGTGTGTAATTTGGAGTTTAAATGGTGTTGACACTGTACCCTGCAGTGCAGATTGACCCTATTAGGGACATTTGGGGGAATTTCAGCATGGCTTTAGCACCACTCAGTCCTGCTGAGCCATTTAATTCCATATATTGCACAGACTTTGCTACTGGAGTTGCTGGTTTGAGTGTGGATTGGGATGACTGGGCAGGGCTCACTGGAACTTGAGCAAGGGCATGTTCATTGTGACTGATTCTGAAGTGATAACCTCAAATATTATCACGTTGCAGCAGCTGTGGAGAGCCCCAGGAGACAGGAAGAGGATCTTGCAAAGAATGACTTGCAGAAAGAGAAGGAATTTTTTAGTACATTTGTAATGTCCCAAACCACCAGTCCCAGTTCAGCCAGCTGTTAATAGGACTGGCACTGGGAAAAAGTTCTCAGAGGATAATCATTACAAGTGTCCCCTGAAGTCATTCCCCTTCTAAAGTCTTGCTTCCTCCTTTCCTTTCTCCCAAATAATCCTTTTGTACTAAGGCTGTAAATATTTCTGATTCTTTAGGGGGGAGAACATGTACAGACAAGTTTCCTCTTCCCAAATATTTTGAGTATCTCAGGCATTAGGAAATCTAAAATAACTTTTCTCGTATTGCATGTGAATAGTTTGAGATGCAGAGAAATTTTAAATGTGTTTGAATACCAATTCTCCCTGGAATAAATGAAATTGTGGTGTTTAAATGCTTCTTTTGGCTCTGGCCTGAAGTGACTTGCCCAGCTGTCAGAGAGAGACAAGAACAGAACCCAGATCTCTCAATTTGTATTTGTGTACAGCAAAAATGTACACTTGAATAATTTGTGAAACTCAAGGCAGGTTTAGTTTATTAAAACCAGAGAGGACAAGGTTGGAGTTATAAAACTGGATTGTAGATTCTTCAAAATTAATTTCCTGTCTCAGTCTCCCCTGTACATCTTTACACTGGTAACTTGCTGGCACAGACCAGAGGTTGTGGATATGTGCACCTGGTTAAGAAACAACATTAATGATTCAACCTGGGTTTTTTTTTTCAAATTCGATTTAAAAAGCAAGGTTAATGATTCAACCTTTATTTTTCTAATTTGTCTCTGCTCTAGACAAAAGAAACTAGAACAAATGATGGAAGAAGAAGGCCTAAAAGATGAAGAGGTAATGAATAAGGAAAAACTATCTTAATGGTTAAATACAAGAAATTTTCTTTTCTAAATGGAGATGTGGGATCTTTCCTTGGAATTGCTGTGGCCCCTGTGGGACCCACCTGCAGAACTCTCACTGGAGTCTCTTAAACTCTAGAAAAGAATCAGGAGGTCGGCACATGCACAAAAGGAGACGGAGTTCCTTCGCCTGAAGAGAACCAGGCTTGGACTGGAGGACTTTGAGTCTCTAAAAGTAATAGGCAGAGGAGCATTTGGAGAGGTGAGTCCAGAAAAAAATGACCACGTGTGTTTTTAACTGGTTCTGGTGTTTGTTAAAGACTTGCTCAGTTTATACAAACAAAAGGTAAGTGTAACAACCACAGACTGACTATAGCTGAACAGTCAGGTGCAGCTGGTTTTTTATGTAGTAAATGCTGCTTCAAGACATCCTGTGCTTAAAGGAAATGGAATGATGTTGAAAAGGACCTGATGGACAGCTAAGTACAGGCTGGCAGTGGGTTTTAAAGGTGAACTTCTTGGGCTGGACTTAGGGAGAAGTGGAGGCCCCTTGCTAAGTCTCTTCTGGTGGCCTTCAGAGAAGGGGCTTTGGACCACCTGCTTTAGGTGTGAATCTCTCAGTGTCCTCTCTGTTAAAATAACTGCAGCTCCTAGCACTAACAGCACTTTCCTGTGCACTGTGTGATGCTTCTTGTGCTTTATAATCTGAGACGATTTGATGAAATGGAAGCCAAAGGTTTGATACCCGACTTTGTCAAGAGTTGTGCTGGGAGTGCTGATTTGATCCAATCTTTGTGTCCCCCAGGTGCGCCTGGTCCAGAAGAAGGACACGGGCCACGTTTATGCCATGAAGATCCTACGCAAAGCTGATATGCTGGAGAAGGAGCAGGTCAGGAACACCCCGAGCAGGAATTGTGCCATGGATCACTCTGGGAGGTCACTGTGGTGTGTTCAGAGGAGGAATAGGCATCTGTGCTTTAGTAGCTAAAAATTCTGGGGTTTTTTTGCGTCTTTTCTTATAGAGGAAATAAATCAAAAAAATCTCTGAATTCACAAGGACTTCTTTTCTAGTGGGCTCTTTCAACACAAAGTCCTGTGCAAATGATTCAATGCAGACTTCAAGGCCAGTGTTTTACTGCATTTCTGACTTACAGGATCAGATATAAAATATCAGAGATACAACTGCTGGAATTCAGACTCAGAAACAAAAAGCAGCAGCATGTAACATTTTTAAGGCTTTCCTTTGCTAGTACTTCTGGATATATAATGATGTGGGACAGTCACGTGTTCAGCACTGGGATGAAGCTCTTGTGTTTTCAAAAAAAGATCCAATGATTAGATATATGTGTGAAAAACTGAGATTTTTGTATATAGGATTTATATAATGTATAGGTTTACTAAGTGTATATATAGTAGGCATAAAATATATGTATATAATCAACCACATGTTGAAGTTCTGATAGTGTTTCTGCCTTTGTGCAGACAAGTTTGACTTTTGTCTTCTCAGTATTTGATGCTGTTCAGAATAATAATTGAACTGCCTGTGAAATAAACGCATTTACTAAAACTGATCCAATGCACTGTGTGTGTCCAGGTTGGCCACATCCGTGCAGAGCGGGACATCCTGGTGGAGGCAGACAGCCTGTGGGTTGTGAAGATGTTCTATAGTTTCCAGGACAAGCTAAACCTCTACCTGATCATGGAGTTCCTGCCTGGAGGTAACTCTCTGGAATGCAAGGGCTGCTTCCCTTCTGTTTGGGGGTTGCTAATTTCTTCATTAGAAATGCAGTCTGGGACTAGAGTGCATGTGGTGTTTGTGCTGCAGTGCTGTTTGTACTGTACAGCTGGGAGGGAACAAGATTTCTGCTTTTTAGGGTACTGAGGTGTTTTGCAGGCTTGAGGTTTCCTGTTTGGGTGCTCAAGCTGCAGGTTTTTAAACTTGGCTTTAATATTCTTCTTCTTCCTATTCTTGCTATGCTCTGGCTGATTACAGATCCACGGCATATCAAGGTTTGGCAACCTCTAACCTGCTGTTTTTAGCTGAATGCAGCAGAAATAGCTTTTTTCTATAAATGTCTTCAAACTTAGCAAGAGTGGAGGCCGTGTGTTCACCTCTGAGGCTTTTCAGGTGACATGATGACTCTGTTGATGAAGAAGGACACTCTGACAGAAGAGGAGACGCAGTTCTACATCGCCGAGACCGTGCTGGCCATTGACTCCATCCATCAGCTGGGATTCATCCATCGGGACATAAAACCAGACAACCTCCTCCTGGACAGCAAGGTATGGGCTGGCCACTGGCTGGGGAGGAGCAGAGAGGCCTTGTGATTGTTCATACTGACCTGAAGGGGTGTTGACAGTTGTGGAAGGAGATGGTGCTTCTGTATTTAGCCCCGTTCCTTCAAGCTTTTGAGGGCGTATCTGCCAAATTGCCAGGGAAATTCCCCGAAAGCCAGGAAAGACCCCAGCTCCACTCAGAGCTTGAGCTCTTCTGACAGCTGTTTAAACTATTTTTGGCTATTTCAGATGCAGTTTAAGGCACGTGGTTTCAATTCCCTCTTAGGCAAAGCTGTTTCCCTTTCCTCTCACATCTGTTACACTCTCACTTGCCAGCTCTGGTCGTACCAAATGTGAAGGACAGGGGCTGTTCCAGTAGCCAGGCTGAGAATGGAGAATCTCCCTCAGGATCAGGGTGTACTCCTGAGGGCTGCCCAGGCTACCTGGTTATTGCAGGCACTTTGCAGAAAGCCTCATTGCTTCAGTGTCCTCCTATTGCTCACTCCGAGTTTGCCTAAAATCAAGATTTCTTGAAAAGTAAATACAATCCAAAACTTGCCAGCAGTAAATAATGACTTTCCCACTACTGTTGAAATTGCTGCAGAATCCCAGAATAGTTTGGGTTGGAAGGGACCTTGAAACTCATCCTGTTCCTCCCCCTGCTGCCGTCCCAGGTTGCTCCAAGCCCCGTCCAGCCTGGCCTTGGACACTTCCAGGGCTGGGGCAGCCACAGCTTCTCCAAACAGTGTGTCCAATCCAGAATGTTTACATCTAGACATGAACACATTAAGACTTTGAAAAGGAGATATATTATATATATATACAGTTCTGAAAATTGCACATAGTCAGTGTGGTCACATTCTGCACCAGGACAGATCCAGTCACTGAACTGAGGGTGTTTTTTATCTCTTGGGACCCATACACAACTCAGGGACTGCAGTTGCCACTGGGGATATTTCCTTTCACCCTGAAGGGTTTGGGAACTTGCAGAGCAAAGGTTTTCTGAAGTAAATTGTCACTGGGTTTTCTCTGTGGAGTAGCAATGGAAGTATTGATGGCTTTGTTCCCTGTACACATCCAGTGCTAGGTTTAAACAAGGAAGGCAAAGGACTTTGAGGGGCTGGAGCATGTCCAGAGAAGGGAACAGAGCTGGGGAAGGGTCTGGAGCCCCAGGAGCAGCTGAGAGACCTGAGGGGGCTCAGCCTGGAGAAAAGGAGGTGCAGGGGGGACCTTCTTGCCCTCCCTGACAGGAAGGTGCAGCCAGGTGGGGGTCAGGCTCTTCTGCCACGTCTCAGTTGAAAGAATGAGAGGAACTGGCCTTAAGTTGTGCTGGGGGGGTTCAGATTAGATGCTACATTGGTTTTTTTCACTGCAGGAGTGGTCAGGCATTGGAATAAGTCGCCCAGGGAGGTGGTGGAGTCACAGTCTCTGGAAGTGTTCAAGAGGCATCTGGATGTGGCACTTGGGGACATCGTTTAGAGGTGTTGATGGTGGTGTTGGGTTCTCTTCCAGCCTTGCTGATGCTGATTTACTGTGATAATGTCTTATATTGGGTTTGGAATTTTTTTTTTTCATTTATTTCTAGGGCCACGTGAAACTCTCAGATTTTGGTCTGTGTACTGGACTGAAGAAAGCCCACAGGACAGAATTTTACAGGAACTTGAATCACAGTCTTCCCAGTGACTTCAGTAAGTTCTTTGGCTCCAAAGGGTATCTAGTTGGTTGCTCTTGGGTCCTGACACAACTCATTTCAGTGTGAGGGTATGGCTGCAGGGGGGAGTCTAATAATCAACTTTACATCCTGAGGTGGATTTTCATTTTCTGAGAAACAAAAAGAATTTCAATTACTTTAAACCCATTTTGATTTCCAGAAGTTTGCCTCTGAAACAGACTCTGCTGTAGCCCTTTGCATGGGTAATAAAATGAGAGCTCAGTGAGTTGGTAGCTGCTGGCTGCAGCTCAAGGGTTACTGAAATTAATAAACCAGCAGTCTCTGAGTATCCAGGATTATTCTCTGAGGGGAGTAACTTGGATCATGGAGATATCAACCCTGAAAGGATGGTTTGCTAATGAAAGGCTCAATTAGATGCTGCCCATATTTCATAGGTTTGGAAGTTGCTGAGAGGTTTATGTTTGGGGTATTGAGACACATCTTAAATGAGATCTTTAGTGTAATATTTTGGGGGTAAAAATCTATTGGGTGACCAGCAGGTTTCAGTCACAGCTATTGAATCTCCTTCAGCTTTCCAGAACATGAATTCCAAAAGGAAAGCAGAGACGTGGAAGAGGAATCGGCGGCAGTTGGTGAGTAGGTTCCACCTGCTTGGAAATGTTCCTGCTGAGGTGTTGCATCCACATGGAACATGGATTTACATGGAAGTTTTTAATGTATCTGAGTCCTGGACAATCCTGAAAGGAAAAGATTCAGGCGTTTTTTATAAAAAGAAAAGGAATGACTCTAGTTTGTTCTTCATCCATCTGCTGAACAGCTGGTGACAAACGTGCTAGAGATAGCACTGCCATAATTATTTACATGGATAGCTGAAGTCTCCCAGCCAAAACTATCAGTCCTTGCCACTTCCAATCTCACAAAGGGCTGCTGACCCATTCCAAAGTGACCCATTCCAGGACAGTGATACCCTTCTCTTTTTTTCTGATGCTATTTTAAGACTCTTTCACATGAAGACGTTGATTTTGTCTCTACATATGTTGGAAGAAAGGCTTTAAACACCTTTGCTAAAGGATCTCAGAGACAATCTGGTGTCTTCCTCAAAATAACCACTGTTGTGTAAATTCCCATGTCCATGTCAGGCAGTTTTCCCTACAGATGCATAACTGATGGTGTTTGTTCCAGGCTTTTTCTACAGTGGGAACTCCAGATTACATTGCTCCTGAGGTTTTCATGCAGACTGGATACAACAAGCTGTGTGACTGGTGGTCTCTGGGGGTCATCATGTATGAGATGCTGATTGGTAAGGAACGGGCAGGGCAGGGCTGTAGGTGGGAATGGTGGAGCAGGACAGCAGCTGGATTCATAGAATCCCAGAATCCCAGACTGGTTTGGGTTGGAAGGGACCATAAAGCTCATCCAGTCCCATCCCTGCCACGGGCAGGGACACCTTCCACTGTCCCAGGCTGCTCCAAGCCCCGTCCAACCTGGCCTTGGATATTTCCAGGCCACAGCTTCTCTGGGCAGCCTATTTCTGTGCTTGGGGTCAAGTTCTCAGAGCATCCACTCCTTACCTGGTCTCTGAGGTGTGTTCTGACTTCAGGAATCAGTTTTGCTTGATCCAAGGCTGTATTTTTGTTTCTTTTCAGGTTATCCACCATTCTGTTCCGAGACTCCTCAAGAGACGTATAAGAAAGTGATGAACTGGAAGGAGACCCTGACATTTCCTCCAGAGGTTCCAATCTCTGATAAAGCAAAGGATCTTATTTTAAGGTGCCAGCCCCATGGTTTGCCAGTTAATATAGCACTAATTTTCTTGTCTTGTCACTGTATTCTGTGCCTCTCGTGCCTTGTTTCACATGGAAAAACCCTGATGCTACAAACTGTTACACACATGCATCAAATGCATTACTTTCGTCTCTCAGGCCGTTTAGTGGTTCCCTGACTAAACTGTGCTAAAAAGGAGCTCCCATGGAAGTGCTACTGCTCTGGCAAAATGTTTCTGCTCCTTATTTTGCCTGCAAGCTTCTCATGGAAGGACACAAGTTCAATCCTTTTGGCAGAGCTGACTTGTTGCAACTGCAGTGATTTTGCCTTTGTGTGCACTGAAGCATACAAATGTATCCCAGTGCTTGCTGACTCATTTGTACTTCAGTATCTGTTCTCAGGACAGAAGTATAAATGTCTGGCTTTTTAGGCTTTATATGTTCTCCTGCTCTACTCTGGTCCTGAAATAGAAAGGTCACGTTATCCTGTTGTGAAGGAATAGTACATCTGAACTGTGGCATTGGACACAACATTCCTATACATAACTTTGTGTGTTGGTTTTCCTGTGGAAGTTCTTAGTCTGCTCCATTTATATGTTAACAAACTGCAGCAGTATCAGTTCAGAAAGCTGTTCCATTTCTGGATGGAATGCTTTCCTTTTCATTCTCCCTTCATTTTCATTCTTCCTTCCATCCCAGATTTTGCTGTGAATGGGAGCACAGAATTGGTGCATCTGGTGTGGAGGAAATAAAGAGTAACCCATTCTTTGAAGGGGTTGATTGGGAGCACATCAGGTAAGATGCTTTGCAGAAAAGCAACTGCTCTTCTCTAGGGACTGCTCAGGCCAGCCCTGGTCTGCAGCAGGGAGCAGCTGACTGGCATTTACCATATCCAGCTGTGGGTGGGAGCATTTTGCTCTCTACCTGAAGCTTACTGAGGTTTAGGTACCTTCAGTCTTGTTTATGTTAAGAAATGGAAGGTGGCTGAATCCTGCTTTGTCTGCCTTTGAAATCTCAATGCTCCATCTGCTCTTCTTGGCAGAGAGAGACCTGCTGCGATTTCCATAGAAATTAAAAGCATTGATGATACCTCAAACTTTGATGAATTTCCAGAATCTGATATCCTTAAACCAACAGGTAAATGATTGTTTGATTCTCTGTGTAAACCTTCCTCTTCTCCTCTAGAATAATCCTTCCTGTTAGTCAGAACTTACTAGATGCTGATTTTTTTTTTTTTTGTCATGACCAAAGAGGTTGGAAGCCTTGTGGTGCAAGCTGGAATTTGGGTCCCAGGAGATGGAGGCTTGTAAATGATATGGAAGTTGCCTGAGAAAGGGCAGCTCTCAGAGGCAGTAGAGCTTCCAGAAAGTTCAGACCTCAGCAGGGCCTGAGAGCCCAGTGCTGCAAGTTCCCCTTGGTGCTGACTCCTGCTGTCACTTGGAGTAGGAGTAGGGAAAGGTGGAACTGAAGGGGATGTTTTGGTGTGAATCTTTGAAGGACCACAGCATAGCCACACATTTGCTCCATGAGTTTAAAAACAGAATCCCAGACTGGTTTGGGTTAGAAAGGACCTTAAAGCTCATCCCATTCCACCCCCTGCCACAGGCAGGGACACCTTCCATGGGCCCAGGTTGCTCCAAGCCTGTCCAACCAGGCCTGGAACACCTCCAGGGATTGGGGCATCCACCACCTCTCTGGGCAACCTGTGCCAGTGTTTCACAGCTCACACTGTAAAAAATGTCTTCTTTCTATGTGGTCTGAATCTACCCTCTTTTAGCTTAAAATGCTTGTGCCATGTCCTGTGTCCCAGCAGTTCTTTCCTGGGGTTGAAGCACGAAGCTGCATCCTGTGTTTAAGATACTTTGTTCCTTTAGAAACATTCATCCAGTGTTTTGTATGAATATAACCTCTGCAGTTCCAAAGGATAATTCTATTTCTTCTATGTCTTCCCAGTGGCAACAAGCAACCACCCAGAGACTGACTACAAGAACAAAGACTGGGTTTTTATCAATTACACCTACAAGCGTTTCGAGGGCCTGACAGCCCGAGGAGCAATTCCATCCTATATGAAAGGAGGGAAGTAACACAGCTTTACCTGGGACTTCTGAGCCGTGGAATTCTGTTGCTGTACTTTGGGTTTATACCCAGAAAAGAACTTGTTCTTTTTTATTAAAGAAAATTTGAGGGCTGTCAACTCTGGGAGAAGACTTCAGGACTCTGTTTTGTTACACGCCTGGTTGTTATTAAGGATTTTTTTTTTCCTGCGCCATTGAAAAATTCCACGTTTGTATCATCTCTGCTGCCAGCACCTTCTGCTGCTTCAGGAACAAGAGGTTTTTTTATATTCTTTGCCAGACTGTCCCATCCATTGGGAGATGAGAGCAAGCTTTCCCTTTGGCATTGCAAAGCCCGGGATTCTGCAGGACTGCGTCCAGTCCTGCATTAAGTGACAAACTCACTCTGCCAATTCTGCCAGCACTGTTTGCCCAGTGGCTGAGGACTCCAGGACAGAGGAAACAAAGCAATAATTGAAGCTTGAGACAGACGACTCTCCAGGAAACTGTCTAGTAGAAGGACACAACTTGGATTGCCTTAACCTTACTTTGTAGTGCTGTTTTTATAATGCTCCTTGGAAGCCTCTTCAATAGCATTTCTCAGCTCTGTCGCTGTGGCCTCCACTTCTGGTGCACTTTACTTTTGGTACTAAGTGACCCTCAAGCCATTTAGTATTTTTTTTCTAAATTAAGATTTTGCAACACTTTTTCTTCCCTAAATAGAGGAGAAACGGGCCATTTCCTCCACCGAGCGCTGAGTTTTTGGTTACTGCATGTCAGGATGGATCCATAAACAATGCAGATAAACTGCAGCTGGTCATATAAGTGGGTCTGGAATTAGAGCAGAGGGAGGGAAATGCCAGGAACCTGGTCCTTGGTGGGCACGTTGTGCACAGCTGGGCTGGCTCTGAGGCTCCCCAGGCCAGCTGCTGCTGTTTCTCTGAGCTCTGCTGCATCTTCAGTGGTTTAAAGGCCAAAACTCATCTCCTGTGGCCTTTCTGTCGGTGGTTTTGAGCAGAACAGGATCAGAATGTTGCTGATGGAGGCCTGCCTCGTGTTCCTCACAGAGCTGCTCTTGCTGTCCTGGCTGTACCATCTGTACCTGGAGTGTTCCATGGATGGTGCCTCATGGGGTCACTTTTGGGGCAGTGGAACCCACCGTGTCCACTCGTTGATTGTTGCCTACTCTAATTTATAGAAGTCCATTCAGTTCTGATCAGGGTCTCTCCAGGAGAGCCCCAAAGTGCCTTTCCCTGCCTGAACCTCTCTCAGAAGATGACAGCATTTTAGAAGGGAGGATTCTGCCTCGGCTGAGCTTTTCCTAATTGTTTTTTCTAACCACAAGCTCCACTTTGTGCCCATTCGTAGTTAACTCTGCACTTTCAGGGGCAGGTGGCATTAACCCTCTGGCCTGCATGGTTCCAGTCTGGAATTTACTATCAGATATTAAAAATACAATTCAATGACGTTTCTAAAAGTGTATCTCAATTCAAATTGTTTTGGATTCCTGCAAACTTCTCTTGGTGCTGAACACTTAACTCCGGAGTACAGACAAGACAAAGCTCCAGTGATGTCTCACAGGAGAAAAAAGGCTTCCAGGTCTGTTTAGTCCTGACTTTCTTGATTAGAAAATGAAACAAAATGGATTTGTAGTAGAACTTTTTTTTATATATAGGTGCTTTTAGAGAATGTTTACCTAGATGTCTCTTGACTCGAGTGCCATCCCCAAGGACTGGTGGGGGACTGCCAGTACTGTACAGAACTCGTCAGGGTCCTCCCCTCACCACCCCTGTGCTTTTTGTACGTGTCCTACGAGGTTGTGACTTGCCATAAGCAGTTCAGACAGCAGCTGGATCCTACCAAGCTGAAATGCAAAACTAGCCTTAATTTAGAAGTCCCAGGATCTCTGTAGTCTGGAGGGCTCCCTCGGATGAATAAGGGCTAATGGAAGGAATGACTTAGAGGATCAGGCTTTCATCAACTCGTCCCTACATCACACTCTGCTCCCTTTTCACTTTGCATGAAGGACTGATACCAGCTTCTCAAACTGTTCTATCCTTATCCTGAAGTTTCTTCTAGCCATTTGAAAATGTTGCCTTATAAACCATTGGAATTAATGTAAGACCTTTTTTTTTTTCAATTCCTAACAGCTTAGTTACTGCCTTAAAATAAAAACAAAAATCAAAATCCTTTGAAGCTGCTGTGGATTAGGAACAAATGATTTTGAGATAATAGCTTCATTCTTAGCCCTTTACTGAAAGGGACCAGCATTTTTATTTATAAATACCAAAGATGAAGAAGCTAAATGATTTTTGGTTAAGTTGCTGTAAAAAGCCAACTCTCTAGTACTGTGTATCGTGCATTTTTAGTGCTGTGTTTGAAGTGGGACCCCTCACGTGTGGCACTGGAGTCCAAGGTGAAGTTTTCAAAGGCACAAGGAGCAGTTGGGTGCCTCATTCCTGTTGTCTTCCAGCAAAAGTTGGACGTCTTTGAATCCAGTCCTGTTGGACACACCTTTGCAGCGGGAGGTTCTGTATCCCAGGTGCATTGTAAGCCTGCATCCCGTTCCAGCTTTTTACCAACATTAGGGAAAGAAGTGTCTCCTACAGTGTCTCCTTCCCAGGATCCATGCTTCACTGCTAACAGCAAGGATTTTGTATGCCTGTTACATCTCCCACAGTAGCCAAACATTTTTACATTTTTTTGTGTTTTGAGGTTGTTAGTATCTTTTACTTTTTTTTTTTTTAAGATGCAGTTGCTGGATTTGTAGAAGTAATTCCAATCTGAATTTCCAATGGGTCTGAACACCTTATGCTGCCAGTTCATTTCTGTAACATGCCTAGCACAAAGCTGCACTGTTTCTTATCACTGTGCCCTGACTCTGCCTTAACCTCTAAGTTGAAAAAGTGTTCTGTAAATATTTAAAAGCTGTTACAAAATTGCACTGTACAATTTGGCAGGTGCAGTCAACTTTTTATTGAGCGATCTCCTTGTGTTGTGTAAATAAAATCCTCTTAGTAAACACACTCTTGTTGGTATGTTGTTTTACAAACAGGAATCAGGGAATCCTGGAATGGTTTGGGTTGGAAGGGACTTTAAAACTCATCCATTCCCACCCCCTGCCATGGGCAGGGACATCTTCCACTGTCCCAGGCTGCTCCAAGCCCTGTCCAGCCTGGCCTTGGACACTTCCAGGGGTGGGGCAGCCACAGCTGCTCTGGACACCCTGTGCCAGGGCCTCCCCACCCTCCCAGGGAACAATTCCTTCCCAATATCCCATCCAACCCTGCCCTCTGGCAGTGGGAAGCCATTCCCCTTGCCCAGGTCCTGATGAAGAAGAGTCCTCCTCCACCTTTTTTGTAGCCCCTCCAGATAGCAGAAGGTGCTGTGAGGTCTTCACACAAATCCCACCTTGTTCAAACTCTTAGTGCCCTTCCCAAACATCCTCAAAAGAAGCCTGGAAGTACATCCAAGGCTGAAGTCAGACCTGCTCCAAAGCTCTTTTCTTCTGAAGACAAGTAGGTAGAAGTGGAGAGCACTTTTCACAGCACTGACCAAAAATACTGGGGCTTGTTAGAGATGCTGCAGTTTGTGGGTCAAGGAGTGTTTGTGCTGCCTTTAGAACGTCCCTGCACTGAGGTGTCGGGATGGAGTGAACTTTGAGGTCCTCTCAGCCCTAATGGTGGGAACACTTCCCTGCCAAACCAGCCTCTGATGCCAAACTACTTTTAAGATTCTGGAATCACAACCTACACTTACTTAATGAAGCAAGGAAACAAAACCTTGTAGCTCTCTATGCCCTGCCTGCTCTTCTACTCCACAGTTAAAACAATTTTTAAAGGAGCCAAACAAGTCACATATAATTTATACTTTAATACAGAAAAGAAAACATACATCTGGGGTTCATACACAGCACAGGAGCACTTCAGTACATCCAGAGTAAGACAAAAGTTGACCTTGTACTTGAAGTAGGTGACTGTGAGAGGAGGAAAAGCAAACACTTAAACTTTGATTCAGTGTTCCAATGGAACCCACTCTACTAACAAAATTTAAAATCCAAAATGAAGAATTACTTGGAAAAGTCAATAAACTACAGTGGGTAAGTGGTAAAAACTGCAAGGAAATCATGGGACTGGATAATGTCCATCCCATGCTGAAGGTCCAGTTGATTGCACAGGGAACCACAAGCTCCTACAGGCACTGACAGCCTGTAACTCCCACTAGGGCCTGGTGCAGTTTAATGAACTGCCTGAGTCCAGCCAGAGGCTGAGCTGACCTGGGCTCAGGGACACACTGGGTGGGATTTGGTTTGGCTGGATGTGGTACTTTAGCTGTCAGATCCCAAAAGGTGCCATTGAGGTGCAATTCTCTGCACCTGGTGCCTTGACACAGTCCTGAGGAGGAGCTCTGAACAACAGCCACACTTCAGTCCTTAGAGCAGAACATGTGGAACCTCCAATTCCAGCCCAGCTGGGCAATACCAACACCCATTTACTTAAACCTGACACTGCTGGGGAACCAAACACACACTGGAAAACATGTTCACAGAGCCTGGGGGACATCACTGCTGGGCACTCAGGGCCTAGGGACAAGTTCCATCACTGCTGGGCTCACCCGTGCTTGTTTGTCCCAAAGAACACTCATCACCAAGGCAAGGAGTGGGGTTGGTCTGGCCCCTGGTGGAGGTTCATGGTCCATGTGTCCTCCTTTACCACATAAACAGCAATTCATCTGCAATAATGGAGTGTGCACATCACCCCAGCTCTGTGCAGGCTCCAAAGGACACTTCTCTACTGATCCAATGACACATAGGGAGGAGTTTTCAAAAGCAGTCAAGTGGAATTTGGGCATCTGAACACTTAGGACTCTTAAAGGGTCCCAAAATCTTCCCATAGGCACTTCTTTTTAGAAGAGATCTATTTGCTGCAGTTGGGAAGGTAAGAATGGAAACACTGAGAGAATGGAACTTGTATCCATACTAGTGGAAACTAAAATGTGCCTTGGCAGAGATTTGTTATTTGCAACTAAAAATTTCTGCTTGATCGTATGTTACTTGCACTGAAAACCACAAACACCAACCAGCAACCAGCAGCAAACTTCACTGCTCAATCCACCATGCTCTTGGCAGTCAGGAGAACAATACAAATTTGCTTGATGTTGCAGCCCTGCCAAAAAAGGATTGAACTTTCTAGGCCCAGACTGATACCTATACCTCAGTTTTGCCAAGTGTGACCAGGTAACTCAACACCCACACAATCCAGGTTTCAACACCTTTGCCAGAGCAGCACTGACTTGCCCAGCTTTGTGAGGAGCTCTGTCCCTCTCTCTTCTTGGATGGTTTCAGCTTTTCTTTGCACCAGCGCCACATTTAAAAATCTCTGGTTTGGGTACACAGAGCCTTCACACAGCCATCAGAAGGGATGGCTTTGCAAGGCAGCCCTGGAGGCTCAGCTCGGCTGGGGCAGTGCAGATCTCACTGTGTGCTCATCAGGGGTTAAGCCAGTTCCCCCACAGAACTCCCCCAGGGAATTCCTACATGTTACTCCCACTGGGAACTCAGTGCTGCAGGAGCAGGACCAGTGAGGCTCCAATCCACCTGAGCTAAACCAGCCTGGAGTGTGCCTGTTCTTACAGCCACAGCTTTGTTGGCCCTGAACCCAAATTCCCAGAGCCTTACAGGATAATACACTCAGAGCAGCAAAGGGGACTTGTTCCCAGGTATGTGCATTTTTCTCTACTAAGTGTTGGTTTACTATTGGTATTTCTTACCTGCCTGATGGCAAAAATGGTCCAGTCAGTTCCAAATTTGGAAGAAAATAGCTGGCTTGCTGGCTTTTTAAAGCTGCAGCAGCAGCTCCTTGGAGAGTCTACAGCAATTCTGACTGACTAAGGTTGATGAGACCAAGGATTTTACTCAGGTGGTAAACTGGGAGCTCCTCCACTGGCTTTATTTGTCTTAGCAGGGGGATGGAGAAGACAACTCAAAGTCTTCAGCATGCAGTCACCTCTAGAAAGTTTCTTACATCTATTTGGCTATTAACAGATTTATTTTATTGGTAAAATATCAGCTACAGTCACTTTTGGGTTTTCCTTCAGCATGATCTACTCATTTTACTGAACTTAACAGAAAACATCCCTAAAAACAATGATTCCATCTCACGGAGAAATACAGACGGGGAATTCCTGTGAGCAGGCATATGCTTCCTATGGAACTGGCTCCTCCTTCCCTAGGGCAGCCGTACACCACGCTGGATCCAAAGCCAGGTGGCAGTGCAAGCAGATTCCTCCACGCTCAGGGTTTTGCTGTCACACTGTGCTACATTTCTGCTGGTTGATACAGAATATCATCTGTCCTGCTTTGATGTTCACTCCTCTGTAACTCACAAAAACAAAGCTCCGCCTAATGGTAAAGGAAAGCTTTGTCTTGACAGGCCCAGCATTTCCTCTCTCATGTCAGACAAGACGTTTCTACACACTTGTGCTCTTCCTTCAGAAGTTTAGATAAAATATTCAGCACCCACAATCCAGAAGCCTTTGTAGTAGAAACAACAGGTCATTTCTTTTTGTCTGAGGAGACATTGCTTTCGATTGCACAATTAAGACTATGGAGTGTGGCTCTTTATTAACATGCTTGAAATATGACAACGTAGTAAGAGCATGAACGAGGATAAAGCACCTTGCAGGAGTCTGTGTCCCATCACCTGGGATGAAACTACGACGAGAGGTTCCCACAATCCAGCAGGATTCTCCACCCTGAGCCACACTAATCCGGTAGATCGTTAACAACCATTTGGGAGAAGGGGGCGTTCAGCCTGTCCAGTTCATCCACTTGTGGGGGGTGATGCATTATCACCTCGTGGTCCTCTGAAACATCATCCCCCACGGTGACCAGGTTTGTCAGGGATTTGCTCCGAACGCACTGGAAATCGACGTGGCGGCTCTTGCCCTCCTCCTTCTCCCAGGACATCTGGATGAACGGCCGCTGCACGTAGTTGTAGATCACCTCAGAGCGACCACCCGGCCTCCTCTTCACCTTCTCCTTGCAGGTGGGATACCCTGCAAACACAGACAGTCACTCAGTGCCACTGCACCTCTCTGACTCACAAAGGGACAACAGGATTCCAGAACACCCAGGTAGGAGTGCCTGTGGGGTCAGGGTGGGACACACACACACAGAGCTCAGTAGACAAACGCTCAGATTCCACATTTAGCATTATTGGCTTGCAAAAGACTGTTCTCTTTTCCCCTGCAAAGCAGACCTGGAAGGCTGGACATCCTTCAAGAAGGAAAACTTAAAGGTCCAGGAGCAGGTCATCCCTATGTGCCAAAAGATGAGTGAGTGAGGAAGAGAAAGAAAAAGGGGCAGATAAATCAGGAGGATTATGAGGATGTCATGAGGTTATGTGGGGAGAAAATGAGGAGTCAAGGCTGAACATGAGCCCACGTGGGCAGCAAGGCCATGGGCACCTGGGCTGTACCAGCCATGGTCTGCCCAGCAGGCCCAGAGCAGTGACTGTCCCCCTGTGCTGGGCACTGCTCAGGCACCTCGAGTACTGCATTCAGTCTTGGGCCACTCACAACAGGAAAGACATTGAGGGCTGGAGCATGTCCAGGGAAGGGAACAGAGCTGGGAAGGGTCTGGAGCACCAGGAGTGGCTGACAGAGCTGGGGAAGAGGCTAAGCCTGTAGAAAAGGAGGTTCAGGGAGGACCTTCTGGCTCTGCACAGGAGGGGACAACCAGGAGGGGGTCAGGCTCTGCTCCCAGGGAACAAGGGACAGGACAAGAGCAAACAGCCTCAAGCTGTGCTGGAAGGGTTTAGATTGGATATTAGGGAAAATTTCTTCACCAGAGTGGTCCAGCCCTGGCACAGGCTGTCCAGGGCAGTGGTAGAGTCACCATCCCTGGAGGGATTTTAAAGATGTTTGATGTGGCACTTGGGGATGGGGTGGGCTTAGCAGTGCTGGATTAATGGTTGGACTCAATCATCTCAGAGGATTTTTCCAACCTAAATAATTCCATGATTCTCTGACAAGAGAGTGCAGCACTGTGTGTAGTCAGCCTGCAGGTGCTGCACAGCACCAGCCATTCTGTGAGCAAACATAGCTACTATAAAAATAAGTATCCCAGGGCAGAGCCCAGCATTCTCTAAGCTCCCTAAGGGAATGCTTGGATCAGCAGGTGGAAGCATTTGACTCTTGTTTCCTGTTTACTCATTCCTAAGGAGACAAGTCTTTCTCATACATGTACCTTTTACTTTCCTTTAACTTTTAAGCCCCCTGGCCAATTTCAGTGAAACACGGCAGAGATAAAGGAAAAACATGCTGAGTTTCAACCGGTTTCATAAAGATAAATGTAAAACACAGAGTAAACATGGAAATGCCTGGAGTCCAGAAGAAACCAGGCTTTGCTGACTGTAGAGTCACCTGGTTCTGCATTTCCCTTGCTGAAGCAGCACTTTACCTTCAATGCCAATGCGAATGTTCTTCAGGCCCCGCTCCTTTAACACGGCTTTTGCCACGTCCCGGTTCTCGATGTACTTGAAGAATCTGTACAGCTTGGAACTGTAAAGGACTTGAGAAATAAAAGGGGTGATTAGAATCTATAAAGAGGAACCTTCTCCCTGCTTCTGACATGCCCTGCTGTGCCAAAAGCCAGGTGTGGATTCCAAGAATTATTTCAGGTGTCTGTTTTCCTCACTGGGATTAATTGCACTTCCTTGTGGGAGGGTAGAGATGCACATCACAGTCTCCATAGACTGGGTGGTGATGGGAGTGTAAAGCAAAGACTATTCCTTCACTAAGGAGCCAGGAGAAGGCTGAGGGGGAGGCAGAAACAGAAAGAAAAGTGCAGTGGGTGCTGGGATCAGTTCTAACTAGCCAGGCATCCTGCCTCCAGCAGCACCCAGCTCATATAGAGCACACAAATCAGGGCTCCACGTGCCAGCATCCGCTCCTGGAGGAAGCCAGTTTGGGAATGTGTCCTTTCCTTATGGCTGGGTGTGTGCAGAACAGAGTGCAGAGCCCTTACTTTGTGAATACTCCTCTCCCATGGGAGGTGGATGATCCTCATCCCAGTCCACGGTGTCCTCATCGGTCAGCACGACGATGTGACACTCCCGCTCCCCCTTCCTGGCGCTGTCCACCATGATGGGCAGGATCAGCTCCTCCAGGTAGCTGTCAAACTGCTTGTGAGCCCCATCATTGGACAGCTCGTGTAACAGAGCACCTGAGGAGACACAGAGCACAGCAGCTTTGCTACAGCCTGAAAATAGCTCTGCACTTCCCTGATCCATCCGAGAGCACAGCCAGAATTCTCCTTCAGACAAAATGCTCAACATATGTTCAGACACATCGACAGCCTCCAGATCCAGAACTGGCAAAGTCAGAAGTGCAGGCTGCATTTCAAATGGGATGCAAATTGCACTGCAGAACCATTCCATTCCCATTAAAAACCCACCAAGCTCCAATCAATACAGTGAAACAGCAACAGACTGAATAATTAATTCATTATGATACTTGAATTTCCAGCAACAACCTCTGCCCTTGAAAATACATTTTGCTGCCTTCTCTGTGATCACTCACCAGAGAACAGGGCAGGAAATTCCACCCACAGCCTGTGTTATGATACCACACACCCCATTTCAGTAAAGTGCCTTTCACAAGCCTGCCTGTGTTAAAAGTACTTCTTTTTGCCAGCATGCCCACCAAAAAGCTGCTCCCAATCAAATCCCTTCATTACCAGGAATTCTACTACTTTCCAGATTTGGTATCCTTGGTTCCTGCTCTGCCCCTCAGCCTTTAGCTTAAGTTATTCATGATTCTCTGGTACATTTTGGATAGGGGTTATAATCCTGCTTTTAGCCTTTATTTTGCTGGCAGCAACAGCAAGCTCTGCTCAGCCTCTGTTAGAAAAAGAGACTAAAATGTTTATAATTTGCCTTTGGAGCAAAGTGCCTGTGTTCTAAAGGACTCGGTCACTTCACTTTGGATTGAAGCAGCCAGAAGAAAGCTGTTTAAAGGCAACATGAGTCCCAGTGAAATCCACATGTTTATGCTTAAACTAAAGCACAAGATTAAGAACTGAACTGTATCAGGATCAGAGTGCTGAACGCCCCGGAGATCATCTCCTAAGAGCTGATTTCTCTCCATACTTACTTAAATCTTGACATTTGATTGTGTTGAAATCAAAGTTTATGCAGAGGTAATCACAGGTGTCTCGAAGGTCTGGGATGGAAATCCCATCAGGGCAGTTAATGATTCCAGTTTTGTAATAATCCTGTGAATAAAAGGACAGTTTTTGGAGAGAAAAATTAAGAACATTTTGGACTATGATAATTCCTAATTACTTCTTTATTTTGTTTACTAATATTGGACAGATACTGAAATTATTTATAGCTCTGTGTACAGTAAAACAGCCCTGCTTGTCTTGAGAATCTGTATCTTTTTGCAGATCCTCTAGGGTCTGATAAATGATGAGCTCCAGTTAAAACTTCTCCATGGCACAGGGTTTCATAACATCTCATATGCAATATGTATTTATATGCAAACACAAGGTCAGGATACAGCTCAGGAATAAACAGCAGGACACAGAAAATGTAAAAGGCAACACGAGCAAGTATCTGAAGTGTGGACTTATACCAAAGTCTGCTATTTTTTTTCTTTAGAAATCACAATGCAAAACGTAAAACCAGAATGTCCCAGGGAGTGCAGCTGCCTGGAGATGGCTGAGCTGTGCACATGTGACAAACAGATTGTTCCTTTCCTTTCTCCCCAGCTGCAGAGCTGCCCTTACCAGCACGGTGCGGAACACGGCTGAGCTGATCCCTTCCGCGATCTCGTACTCGCCCTTCTCGTTTGGCCGGGTGAAGTTGTATTCTCTGCCTGGCCCAAACATCCTGAAGAGGGAAAGAACTATGTAAGTGCACAACAACATCGAAAGGCATTTATTTCAGAGACAAACAGGTGCACTGGGCTTAAAAAAATTCTTCTCTGTGAGGGTGGGGAGGCCCTGGCAGAGGCTGCTCAGAGCAGCTGTGGCTGCCCCAGCCCTGGCAGTGTCCAAGGCCAGGCTGGATGGGGCTTGGAGCAACCTGGGACAGTGGAAGGTGTCCCTGCACATGGCACAGAGTGAAATGAACTGAACTTTAAGGTCCCTTGCAGCTGAGGCCATTCCATGATTCTGTGATGAAGGCCAGCAGTGACACAGAGATACAGTAACTTAAACCTCCACTCCAATCTCTTCCTTAGAAAATAAGGACAAGAGCAGCCTCCAGGAGGCCTGGCCTCTGTTGCTATGGCTACTGAACTCTAAGGAACAAGCCAAAGGAACAGATCACTCAGTCCTGGAGCAGAAAATCCCCTGGCAATAAAGCCCTTGCACTGACCTACACCAGATAACTCCACATGGCTTTAGATGCCTTGTTTTACACAATAACCCATGCAAGGGTCAGTGACCCGACAGAACCCTTTGGTCAGAGAGGGAGGGAAGTGCTGGCAATACAGCACATGAGGACTTCTTGGTGCAGCAACAGGCTCCAACCCCTCAGCAGGAGCTGAGTAACTTCTCTTTCAGGAGAGTATTGAGAGTTGGCAGTAGGAGGGGATGGAGTGTTATCACACTGCCCATTCAGGAGGAAGGTTATCAGCTGGGGACAGATGTACAGCTTACACAGCAGGCAAACACTTGTGGAGAAGGCAAAAGGAGACCACCTTTGGCTAGAAATGTGCATTTTTTGATGGACGTAGACCAAAGGGAGACTTATCTAGAGAAATACCAACCCTCCATCTGGTCAGGTCTTCTGGGCCTCACTCACAGCCAAATTCTGACTGAAGGCACCGTGTGTACAGATGAGATCACAAAACAAACATTACATGTTTATTCCATTAAAAAAAAATTAGACTGTCTTGAGCTACCTCGAAGGTAACAGAAGTGACCCACCTTCCCAGCATGGTGTCAGGGTGAGCAGTGAAGATCTGGGGGTTCACTGCAAAGCGGGTGCCATCCACCACCAGGGTCACTTTCTCTGGAGCTACTGTCTGGGAGCTGCTGCTTGAAGACAACGCACAGCATCCATGGCGCTCCTGGGCATTAAAATATTCCAGCTGTCTCTTGCTTCCATCGGGGATATGGCAGTTGTGAGATTCCTCAGGAGCAGCCAGCATGCTACTGATCTGGGGACTTACTGGGCAAGCGTTGTGCCGGCATTCAGAATCCGAACCTGAGGGACACAAACAAACGTTGCAAAGGGAGGACAGAATTTATTGAAAAACATCATTTCATAGTAACACTTCCTACTGAAATGAGAAAACTGAGTCATGCAATAATTAAGGATGCCATAACTGTCAGGGTGATGTCATATGACATAAAACTAAGCTGTTATTGAACTGAACCAGCAGCTGGATGTTTTGGTGAGCCATTAACGTTCCTTGTTAAAGCAAGATGGATTCAAGTGAAAAGGGCAGGAGCACAGGAATCAAACAAAGCCAGAAATACAGACCCAGCCTGCTGGCAGGACTGCCACAGGAAGCTGAGCAGCAGCACACACCTCACCAGAGTGGTGCAAGGCAGCAGTGGCCAGTGCCAGTCCGTGGTGGGCACATGGGACTGTCCAGATGCCTCAGTGAATCTGACCAGGCACAGCCCCAGGCTGCCCAGGGCGCCCTCGTGGGTCCTGCCAAGAGCTGAACCCTGCTGTGAACTCGTGTCCTTTAGAGCAGCCTGGCACAGGCAGGGCACATTCTCCTCAGTGCAAACTGCCCTGTGACACTGGAACACTTTCCAAAACAAAACACCCCTTAAAGCCCAAAAAATAATCTCCCTTAAAGATTACAAGGTGGAGGGCATTATCCTTACCCTCAGTCCTGGGAACTGCAGGGCTGTGACCTCCTATCACCACAGAACTTTCTTCTGACTCCTGGGGGGCTGGAGTTCTGTTTTCCACAGGACAACTGGAGTCCAGATTTCTCAACCAGTCTGTGCCCCCAGCACAGTTGCCATTCATGCTGGGCCTCCGTGCTGTGAGGAGTTGGTGCCGTTTCCTCAGAGAAGAGCTGGAGAGAGAATCCAGGTTGTTAGTTTTGGAAGAAACTCCCAAGCAATGAAGTTCAAATCCCTGCATTTGCTACCACAAACAAGGTCCCTCAGGCTCAAAAGGCATTTCTTCAGGTATTTAACTGTTTCAGAGGCTTATGGTGCTAGTTATGCCCCTACCCTCACCTGGGAAGAGAGGAAAAAAAGATTTTAGAGTAATTAGGGGTCTATTAAATCTATTTAATCTATAGATCTTCATTTTTTTAAAGCTAATTCTAAAGCTACTGATGTCTTTAGATCACCAGATGTGTGTTCCTGCAAATACCTTCCAGGAAACTCCTCCAGACCTCTACAACCATTTAAAAATGTTTATATTCTTGACCCCCAGTCCTGGCCAAATGAGCTGTATAACATGGTTACAGCCTGAAATACAACATTTTCCCAGTTAACAGCTCAGGCATTGCCTCTTAACCACTCTGAGGCTTGACCAGGAGATTCCCTGCTCCCAGTCATTGCTTGGTTTTGGTTCTTTCCTCTTGATTTATGCTGTGCTGTCACACAGTGCTCCCCCCAGCATTTAACCCACTACAGTCCCACAACAAACACCTGGAAAGTGCAGAACAGCCATGGCTGGAGCAGCCCCACACAGGATGCTTTAACCACTGCCCCTCAGACCTGGAATGCTCTTCTAGCATAGGCACAGCTTCCTTTTATTCCAAATAAAATTCCTTCCTCCTTCTATCTTTAAGACCCACTTCACTCCTTGGTACCTCCTAACAGATCAGATCTCTTTGCTGTGTCTTTCCCTCATTCTCTCTGGCATTTGCTTTGCCCTGGATAAGAACCAGCTCTCTCCCCTCTTGGCTTCAAGTGTTTTCCTTTCACTCTCTCAAACATAAACCACCAATTTCCTCATTAATGAATTTTTCCAATTTCCCCCCTGCAGAACAATTGTCCTGTGTCTTTCCCTTGGCTGTCTGAAGACTGCAGGGCCTGCGGGTGCCATCTCTGCTGCCTGGCAGAACACTGCCGTGGCAGAGACAAAGCAAATAAAACAGCACTAATAAAACAGCAAAATGCCAAGTCAGAGTTGCTGAGTTTTCTTGCCAGCACCTGCAGAGGGTGAAAGCCTTAATGAGCAGTTCAGTGGTGGGTTATAAGCCCATCGTTACTGGCAGTCTAAATTAAGCATTTTATTCTTAATGAGAATTTAAAAAAGGAGTAACAATTCATTCCTTTTGTTCTGTAAACCCAATTCTTAGCTGCCAGCATTATTATATTTGTGTATTTTTAGAAAATCTGCTGCTTACACATCATGTGATGGTCATCCAAAGGAAGATTTTTGGCAACAACAAAACAACTTCTTTTTTTAAAAGCTCTGGCTGGCTACACAGTGACACAAGGAGCCCCCAAGGGTCATCTCAGTCCAAGCAACCTGAACAGCACCCAGAGCACTGCCTCTGCCCTCACCAAAATACCCAGTGTGGGAAAACTCCCTCTCCCCACACCTTCCAGGCTGCTTTCCTGTCCTGGCTGCCTGGAGCCTGGAGAAACCCCCAGCAGTCCCACCAGAAACCCCTGTGAGTGCCTCCTTGTACCTGGGAATAGGCTCATGGAATATCCTGAGTTAGAGGAGAACATCAGTATCAGAATCCACCTCCCTGCTGCTCCACAACTGAGCTGTGTGACCGAGCATCCTCCAGGGAGAATCATGGAATATCCTGAGCTGGAAAGGACCCACAGGGATCACTGAGTGCAGCTCCTGGCCCTGCACAGACAGTCCAACAATCCCACCCTGTCCCAGGAGCTCTGGCAGCCTCGGGGCTGTGCCCATTCCCTGGGGAGCCTGTTCAGTGCCCAGCACCCTTTGGGAGAAGAACCTTTTCTAACATCTTAAGTGGGATGGATGTGGTCACACAGGAACAAATCTTTTATCTGAACAAAAGTAACACAAACTCTGTGTGAAAAACCTGAGCAATCCTCTTGTGTGTCAGAGCACCAAAGGGGTGGTAGAAAGCCCAGCAGTGCCAGGCACTGGAGGGAAATGGAGGGAAATCTAAATATGAGAATCTATGTACTCTAAAACACCCTAGAGGGAAAAAAAGCCCAACCCTCCCTGCCCCACCAAACCTCTAAATCAATTCCAAAATTTACAATGTCCAGCGGAACAAAAAGTCAACTATTCCCCTGTTTCACAGCACTGTAATTATTGTGAGGAAATGGAATTTTTCAAGACTGCAAATGTTAAAGTATTTATACAACCAATACTGTGATTTCAAACACATTCAGTGAATTATTACGTTGTATGTTTTGACCCTGAGATTAGCTCAGTTGGCTGGAGCATGATGCTGATAACACCAAGGCTGTACATTCAATCCCTGCATGGGCCATTCACTGAAGAGTTGGACTTAATGATCCTTGTGGGTCCCTTTCAACTCAGAACATTCTGCAATCTGTAATCTGAACCAAAATGCTTTAAAATTCGGTAACTGCACCGAAAGCCAAAACCTGTTTTTTAAAATGCAGTTTGATTTACTTAGGGAAAAGTATTTTGAGATGGGGAAAAGAATACCCTTGTCAAGCAAATATATAACCATCAACCTAAGGGAAAGCCCTTAAGGGGAGTCATCCTTGGGACTTACTGGCTGCCAGGAGGAACTTCAGAATGCTCTGGATTGGAGGGACCCTAAAGCATCCCAAGGGATGCCTCACCCTGGGTTGTGGCTCAGGAACTCTTTTCCCCCTGCATTAACTTTCCTATATTGAAACAATATCCCTGACAAAGCTGGTGCTGCCACACTCACCAGGGAACAGAATTTGCTCTGTGAGCTGACAAGAACTCCATTAAGAAAACAAGATAAGCAGAAAATTTACTTCTTGGGCCTCTTTCTTCCAGGAGCGCTCAATTGCTGCAGTTCTGCCAACAACCTCCCCTTGCAGAGCCTGAACAATCTCTTGATTATTTAATGCATTACTCAGCAGAGAGGAGAAATTAGGCAGGAAATCAGATGAAGAAGCAGAGTATATGAAGGCAAAGAGAGCAGCTTTATTCAGGGACACTTAGACTCCACGAATTCCTCAGAGCTCTGCCTTACAAGCCCCATTTAAGTGATGTCAAATAGCAGCAAACACCAACAGACTGAATTTCACAACAACCAAACTGGGCTGGGTGAATGTTGAAACCTTTGTTCATCACCTCAAGCTGGGAATTAAATGCAGAGACTCTGCACACCCTTCAGCAGAGTCCTTCACTAGAGCAGCTCAGGAATCACTTACAGAACTATCACCAGTTACACAGGAACTACAATACAGCAATTTCCCCTTGTCATTCCCCCCCTTCTGCTGCTTAATCTGCTAAGCAGGATTGTCAGGGAAAAATGCCCTGTTTGACACCCTTCTCCTCCTTTTCTGTTACACGAAGCTGAGCACCAAGAAAACCTGCTAAAAACAGCTGCTCCTTGCAATGTGGTGGCTCTCTTGAGCACAAGATCTGACTTTTCTTTTTCCTGGAAGTGGAACATCCAGTCCTGCTGATCATCCGACCCAGCTCAGGCTGATGGCACTTCCCTGTCTCCTGGCCCCTCCTGGCATGCCAAAATCCTGCACACAGTGTGTCAGCAGAATTGAGGGAAACTAGAAAAGTTCTTTTGGCACATCTGGCTGGTACAATAAATCCCCAAACTGGTCATTTAACGTGACAAATATATTGCAAACACACCCAGAACCCAGTGGGGAAACAAGTACATAAAGACTTCAAGGCCAAACTCCTGCCTGACCAGCTTACAAATGTCCTGGTTTCCTTTCATACCCAGGATCAAGGAGAACTACCCGTGGTGAGAATGAATGCCTATAAATAATAATTAGCACCATTCAGCTTCAAAGCTTTTTACAAATATTAACTGCTCACTGCTCCTAAGAGCCCTGGGAAACACTGCAGGGAAGCGTTTTATGAGAGAAAACAGGGACAGAGAGGCAGAGACCTAATCCTCAGGATCAGAGCAGCCCACTGCCTACTCAGGTGTTACTCTGACTTGGAGCACGTTCACTACTCAGCTCCCTGCACCAGCAGCTGCCCTGTGCTAGCAGGACAAACACTCCCAGGTTACCACCCTCCTCAGAGGGCTCCTTCCCTGCACGTTACTTTCCTCTGGGAAGTGTAAACTGTACCACAGAATGGCTCAGGAGTGAACAGGCACCCTTCTCTGTGACTTGTTTGTGTGCCCAGATCCTGAAGGGTCAGGTAAGGACCAGTCCACAGAGGAGCTGAAGCCTCACAGCTGGATTGTGGGAGCTGGACACTCAGGAGCAGCAAAAGCCCCACGTCACATTCAGCACTAAAGGTCAGAGAAAGAGCTCCTCCAACCAGAGAAAGGCTGGGATTTTAATTTTTCTAAAGGGAATCAGTATCAGAATCAAAAAAATCAAAATTCCCATCTGGCTCTGGCCGCTGGCTTTGCCATACAAGAGCACGTGAGCCCCTCCTTCCTCTGGAACACAATGTCAGGAATGAGCTGTGCAACTGCACAAACATCTCTGCTCTCCAGACCCTGTGCTGGTGGTCCCACTGAAATCATCTCTATCTGAACTTGTCTACAGCCTTGTCTTTTGTTGAGGGAAAAACATGGAAGTCATATTTAAACTGTTTTTATTCACAAAACGGAAACCCTTTAGTTTTGCAATGCACCAATGGTACAAACAATTCACGCTGCAAATGCTTTGCAGAGATAAAGGGGCTGATCCCTGTTCTTTGCAACCCTTAAGGAAGTGTTCTGGAATGTAAAGAGGCTGAGACATCTTCAGCTCGTTATCCTTCCCCACCCTAAGGAATCTAAAGCACATCCAAAGCCACTTCCCAGTGCATACATTCTCACCCCAGTACTGAATGGCTTCACCTGCACAGAGCACCATGAACAAGGTGATGTGTGCTGTGAAAAGAAACTCAAATACTGCAACGTGGCCAGCAGAGAAAACCCATTTACATACAGCACATTTATTAAGCAAGAGAAAACAAAAGCATCAGTACAAATGTGCTGGTTTCTGCTTTTTATTTATTGTATTACATAAATATAATATTTTATCATTTTTATAAAGGTATGTTTCTTATCATTGGATTTTTTTTTAAAGAGCCATTAGAGAGTATTTTAGGTATGAAGAACTTCACAGAAACTTCAAAGAAAAATCATGAAAGGCCTAGCTGCCAAAATGCATTGAGGAGTAAAGCCCTTGCTATAAGACCTGACAACTTATACAGGGTCTCACTGTCACCTGGCAGGGCAAGGGAGAAGGTGTAAGAGAGTAAAAATAGTAGAAATGAGCGGGTTTACTTCACCATTTGGTTTGCAAATGGTGAGGAAGGACCAGCAGTGAGTGAATCAGCTGGTGAACAATCCTCCCGTCTTCCTAAACCACAGCCTAACCATCACGACTGAAATAAAACTCCAAACAACTCATTTTTAAGGTGACAACGCTCCTTTAAGTCTACAAAAACATTCCCATGTACAATTATTCTCAGAAATATGAGCAAGCAGGAAACACGCGGACGCAGGGTGTGCCTGACCTAATTCCGCAGCCCTACACTGAGAACGAGATGGATTTCTAATGGAACTGCACGTCCCTCCACAGCAGCTACAGCCTGGCTTTAATTTGTGTCCTGCTTTAACCCCAGATGGCAACTGAGCCCCAAACAGCCACGTGCTCACTGCTCCCTGGTGGGATGGGCCCAGAACTGGAACACTAACTCGGGGGTTGAGATGCAGATATTTGAACAGGTAAAGGAAAAGAGAAGGTTGTGCGGAGACCTCACAGCACCTTCCAGGATGTGAAGGGGCTCCAAGAAGCCAGAGAGGGACTGCTCATACTGAACTGGAGTGACAGGACACAGGGAATGGCTTCCCACTGCCAGAGGGCAGGGCTGGATGGAGTATTGGGAAGGAATTGTTCCCTGGGAGGGTGGGCAGGCCCTGGCACAGGGTGCCCAGAGCAGCTCTGGCTGCCCCTGGATCCCTGGAAGTGTCCAAGGCCAGGCTGGATGGGGCTTGGAGCAACCTGGGATGGTGGAAGGTGTCCCTACCATGGCAGGAAGTGGAATATGGTGGATTTTAAGGTTCCTGCTAACCCAAGCCAGTCTGGCATTCTATGACTCTATAAAAGCTGTGCATGCAAGTAAAGCAAAAAAATTAATTCATTCCCCATTTTCCATTGGCAGGAAGGTGTTCAGCCATGCCCAGGAATAAAAACACCATCACTCCTAACATCCCCCTTTGTTCCTTCTTCCCCCAGCTCTATATGCAGAGCATGATGCCATAAGGAGTGGAATATCCATCCCTGGGTCAGCTCCTGTGCACCCCCAGCACACTCGTGGGTGGGCAGCAAAAAAGGCCTTGGCTCTGTGAGAGCCCTGCTCAGCAATAACTAAAACACTCCTGTGTTATCAACCTCTTTTTTCCAGCAAAAATCCAAATCACAGCCCCCTATAAGCTACTAGGAACAAAATTAACTTTATATCACCCAAAACCAGCATAAATTCTTAGAAGGTCTCCTTAGAATATGCCAAAAGCTTCTCTAAACATAAAGCAGAGAAACAAATTAGCAATGATTGACTTTCTATGTTGGAGAGAAAAAGGGCAATCTCACGGGTTTAAGATAAATAAGAAGTGTTTCCTGTAATTAGGGAATTCCCTGATTAGGGAACCACTGTAAGGTATAAACCACAGCAGGAATTGCAGCACAGAGATAATGGATCTCCCCTGGGATGGGTAACATTGGTTAAGCAGAAAAGCAGCCATCAAACTTGATATAAACAATTATAATATTGGCAAGTCAGTAGCAATCCAACTTTGAATTTTCAAAGTAACTGCTTGATTCTGATCACTAGATGAACACCTTTCCAGAGAGAGAAAAAGAGAAAAACCACACAATTCTGCCTGTCAGCTCAGTTCACCTGCAATAAAAACTTCCCAGATGCTGGGAGGCATTCCAGAGGGCTGTGCAGACTGATAGGAACTCACAGGGTAGAAAGAAAGGGAAAAAGTGAAATGTTCTTTATTAAAAACTTAGATCAGACCCGATGGTTCATTCTGTGACAATGAAGGACCTTAAAGCCCCCGCAGTGCCACCCCCTGCCATGGGCATGGACACTTTCTGTGGACACTGTCCCAGGCTGCTCCAAGCCCCAACGTCCAGCCTGGCCTTGGATGTTTCCAGGGATCCAGGGGCAGCCAGAGCTGCTCTGGGCACCCTGTGCCAGGGCCTGCCCACCCTGCCAGGGAACAATTCCTGCCCAATATCCCCCCTATCCCTGCCCTCTGGCAGAGGGAAGCCATTCCCATGTCCCATCCTGTCACTTCAGGCTCTTGTCCCAAGCCCCTCTGCAGCTCTCCTGGAGTCCCTTTAGGCACTGGAAGGGGCTCTGAGTCTCCCTGGAGCCTTCTCCTGTTCAGGCTGGACACCCCCAGCTCTCCCAGCCTGGCTCCTCAGGTCTCTCCCAGCCAGGGAGGCGTTTCCAGGCTGAGCCCCAGGCACTGCCCTGTGCACCTGAACCCACAGAGATGCTCAGGGCAGGGTGAGACTGGGCAGGTGTGGGGTTGGCACTCCCTGGCACCTGTAGATACACCTGGAGCACAACATGGAAGTGCATTCACCTGGACTGCAGCAGAGAGAAAAACATCCAACTGCAGCCTTCAGGTGCTTTCCACAATCCTCCTATTGACCCTCGTTTCATTTTCCCAACACAAACACAGGCAGACAATAAAAGCTGATTTATAGGTTGAACCAGCACAGGCACATGACAAAAAGCTTTTCCCTTGTTATGAAATAACTCCATCAATATACAGAGGATTCATTTTCCATCTGCCTTCAAACGATAGATGGAAAATAATGTCCAGCAGGCCTGATGCAATGCAGGACAGCCCGAAAATGTTGGCAAGAGACAGCAAGGAGGCTGATGAAATGCTTGATTGTTTCTCCCATTCTGTGCATAGTGCTGCACTGTTAGCAAAGTTTACTGACTTACTCATTTACTTGAGGCTCAACAAAAATCCACTGTTTCTACAAATGCAATTCAAAACTACAGTTGGCAATATGGGTTTAAGGGTTTAACACTGCACTTGCACACCTTGATTTAAGACCTGGGGGTCACCAGGTCCTCCTGTCACCACCAGAGCTCAGTTTATGGACTGAACTGACCCCTCAACAGTGCCCCACACTGACAGCAGCTTTTCTTTTGCCCCTTTACAGTCACCAAGACTGATACCTGCAGAAAAATAATGGAGATTTATTAACTGGATGCAACCTATTACAGACTTTCCCAAAATAGGAAGGTCACACCGTGACAGCCTCAACAGCAGAACAGATGAAATGCAACCAGCAAAGTCCCACCACGGGAGCAAAATTCCTCACCACGGCAACAAGTTACTGCTTTTTTTATTTCCCTCCCTCTGAGGCCCAGGATATTCATGTTAGAGAGCAAACCCAAGCTAACTGTAGAGGGTATTTCCTCACAATACTGGAATAAAGACAGTCATCTGAAAAATTATATTTGATCCTCATAAAGAACTTCTTAGCACTATGGCAGAGGCAGCTTTACCAGTGCTATCTGATTAAATTCAGCCCTTTTAATAAAGCTGGCCATGCCCATAGAGAATACACACCTCCTTCCTTGGCAGAAGGTTGGAGAGTGCAGATCTGATTAGAGAAAAAGGAAAGAAACTGTGGCAAAAGATGAGCTGTTGCAGGGTGTTTTTGTCTAGAGAGAGGAAAAACAAATGTTCCCTGCCAAAATAAACAATACTGAGCTAAATAAAGTTTTAAGGCAGTTGACACCTGTGAGTTACACTTTCTCTTCACCTATGTTAAATTAAGCTACAAACATTTAGGTGAAAGCCTGCAACAGGAATAAATGCTGCAGACAACAGAATTTGGCTGTGTTCTCTGTTCTACTATTTGCGGCAAAAGTATTTATAAAGCTTTCAGAAAATCCCACACACTTCAGCAAAGCACAAGAGCAAGAGCTGCCTTATCCCTTTGGAATTAAAAAAAGCTTTTATTTATCAACTTTTGTTCTTAGGCAGTCAAATCCAACTTCCTTCCAAATTCCCACGACTTCAATTGCTGCGTTTATATCAGGAGAAGTCCAGTTTTTCAATTAGAAACAAGCAGCAAAGAGCACAAGGACAGGAGTATTTCTGAGGGAGTTCTACCAGAGAATCTGATCCACCTGCAACCGCCAGAAGTTCTGAGCAGAAGCGATCACCCACATTTCCTGGTGTAACTCCGGAGCAAACCCTGTGCCAAGCACCCCTCACTTACTGCCGGCTCATCCGTGCTCGGTGCTCCCCGCACCACGAAGCCGAAATCCTGCGGGAGCAGAGGGAAGCACCGGGGACGGCAAAGCTTCGCAGTTTAAACTCTCCGAGCAGCACAGGGCACTCCCCCAAAGGCCGGGCGGCTGATTCATGTAAATATTTCAGGTTAAAAGTCCCTCCAGCTGATTCATGGAAAGTTTGAATATAACCTGTGAGGTAACAGCTTTAAGTCTCCAGGAAAAGCCTCTCGGGTATCTCTCTGTCTCCAGATTCCTCATTCAGACACTTTTCGCAAGAATTGTGTGGTAGAAAAGGCTCAGTTTTATTAAACCCTTGATGCCATTTGGTGAAACACCCTCCTGCCACACATCCCTCAGACAGGCAGAGAGCAATCAGCCACCAGAATTTTTGGTTATGTACATAAGTATGTGCACATGGATTCCCAAGCCCAGGAGCCCCAGGACTTGGCCCCAAACAAATTTCCAGTAACTGAGGATAAAATGAGCTATTTTGACACACCAGTGCATTGCTGAAGAGCCTCAGTAAGAAGCACCACTTTCCCCCAGTGCTCCAGGGCCATGGCCAAGGCAATACACGTTTGTGTCACCTGGCAATGTTACCCTCTGTCGGCTCAAGTATTAAATCAATCGATTCTATTTCTTACTGCTTTCCCCTCAGATACAGCCGGATTGCTCAGAGACTGCTCCAAACACAATTTCACAAAACAACAGAATTAAATATATCACAGATCATCAATAATATATAATTTTTAATGCAAAGAGAGTCTAAACAGGCAGGAAACTATTTTCCTTCTGACTCATGCCAGTGATAAAGAACATGTCCTGACAAGTCTGAATGAAAGATGCCTTTAGAGAGCTCTTAATTAAAAACAAAGCAAGCAATACAACATAGAAAAAATCCAAAATTCAAAATAACTTTTGTATACAAAAGCTTGTTATATACTTTTGGTTTGGGGGCAAGATTTTATTTCTTTAATGCCCAATTCTCTGATCTGTCTGATACAGGTGCAATAAAGCACCTGTGGCTGGGTAAAGAGGCTGGGGGAATGTAAACAGCAAGAACCTCTCATCACCAAGAGAGGTTGTCCCACACCAAGCGAGGCTGCTGGCCACCTTCAGGAGAAAGACTAGATTCATATATTTCTATATATAATTTACACAATTTGTATATGTATAAAGCTAATTTTTGTTTTTAAAGCTAGTGTTTGTTTTAAAGCTAGTGTTTGTTTTTAGCACAGCAACTGTCCACTGCAGATCCCTCAAGATGAGCAGTGGTGTATTATAAATGTGTTTTGAATTACATAAGCTTTAATTAAAGTAAAAATTAAAAATTCAGCAGAGACAATATCCTAGAACAAAAGTCCTCTCCGCATTTACAGAGCTTTTGGTTTGCTACAAAAACTTATCTGACATTTCACCCACGGCAAAGAGCACCTACTTGTTCTGACTCTTATTTTAGAAAGGCTGCGAGCAGCTCAAAACTCCACCTTCCTTCCCTGGAAGGGATCCCAACAAGTAACTGCTCACTCATTCCCAGCTCATCTGCTGCAACTCTGCCCTACAACTGCCATTCACTTCTAACCAATTACACGGCAGCAGCTCGGGAAACTAACAATAGGTGGCACATTTTTGAAAGTTGGACCCAGTCACAGGAGCTTTCAAAACAATAACAATGAAAAAACTCAAAACAACCCTAGAAACAAATGGAGGCTGCAGTGGCATGCAATTAAATTTCCAAGGAAATATTGCCACGTTGAGAAGGAGGTTCAGACTCCAGGTCCAGCAGCAGTTTGTGGAAGGGCAGAACCAGGCTTGGTAAAAGTCAGATGTCCTGAGCCAGCAGTGGAGTCCTCTCCCCAGGTCTGGGAGGGTTCAGGTGTCCTNCTTTCCCCAGGTCTGGGATGGCTCAGGTGTCCCCAGCAGCACTGGGGTCCTTTCCCCAGGTCTGGGAGGGCTCAGGTGTCCTCAGCCAGCAGTGGGGACCTTTCCCCAGGTCTGGGATGGCTCAGGTGTCCCCAGCAGCACTGGGGTCCTTTCCCCAGGTCTGGGAGGGTTCAGGTGTCCTCAGCCAGCAGTGGGGACCTTTCCCCAGGTCTGGGATGGCTCAGGTGTCCCCAGCAGCACTGGGGTCCTTTCCCCAGGTCTGGGAGGGCTCAGGTGTCCTCAGCCAGCACTGGGGACCTTTCCCCAGGTCTGGGAGGGCTCAGGCAGGCAGGGGTCCCTGCCAGGGGCACTATCTGCCATCCCCATGGGTGTTGCCCTATCTCACCACAACAGGTGCTGGAAGCCTGTTCAGATAAAGCCACAGCTGAATCTTCCTAAGGAAGGGCAGAGATGCTCCTTTGAGCTGAGGCACAAAGAGAACATTATCAATGTTGTCCTTAGAAAGAAGGGAGCTCTCCGAATCAGACACATGGTTTAATTCTCATTAAGATACAGACAATAAGAAAAAGCAAAACAAACATAAGGCTCCTTTCACGGTGCAGCTGCATTAGTAACTGCAAGTAATACTGAGTAATACGAAACCAAAATAAACACAGGAGTTTTATTTAGCACAATTACAGTTCTTTGGAAAACACCTCCTGATTTATTTTGAGGAAGGCAAGAGCAGGGGCTACAATTTCATGTAGGTGAGGCCAATCATTACTCTGGTAATTCATGTCAGCAGAGAACCTGATACCTTATTTTCAAGACTGAAAAACAGTTCATGATTTCAAACCAGCCAAGATTTACAAGGGGACATTGGCAAGACACCTCTTGCTTTGTTTACATGCCTGGATAAATATTTTACATGTCAAGCATAGTTATAACACTTTCTAAGAATATTCCATTACATTCTTTCTTCTATGACTAACAATTCTCCCACAAAAATATTTGGCTAGGGCTGCATTACAGCAAAATTAGCCAGGAACTGGAGCCATATTTTGAGGGAGTAAAAAAGGGAAAATACCACAAAAAATATAAACCTGAAAAAGCAGAGAAGATGCCTATTTCAACACACATAATGAGGTGTTTGTGCTGAGGGAAGGTGCCCATTTGGGTACTGGATAAGGTCACTCTTGAAAGGGGAAAGTTCTAGAATTGAAGTGTATTCCAGAACAGGTCTCTCCGGCTTGTTTTGATGTCTCAGTTTTTACCTTGACAAGCGAGAAGACAGCAATATTCTGGCCAAAACTGTAGCTGGTTTTGTGTTTATCTCAAAGATAACATGCAAGAGAAATGCCAAGACTTTTAAAAACTTACTTATTTCAAGGAAATGGCCTTTCAAGCCTGTTCTTGTGAGGAATATTCACTCTTCTGCTGAATAATCCAAGAGATTCTCAAATTAATTAGCATCTTCCAGCAGGAGAGCTCATGTGTGATTTTAATAAATCCTTAACAAGAATATAGGTTTTCCTGCAGAGCCTGCTAATTAAAGGGTCTATAAATATCCCCAAAGAAGTTCCCTATAACCTGAGGATTTCAACTCAGTCCTGGCCAGAGGTGACCACACTGTGACATTTTAGAGCTCTTAAGATGGCCTGCATGAAAAGAGGTGGCTTTTGTCAGTCTGGCTGAAGACACAAGACATCAATCACCTCTTATTCTAAACCTGGAGCCCCTTTCCCATAAGCAGAAGGCCCAGCAGGGGAACATTAATGTGTCCTCCAGCCCCGTGTGCCAGACACGGCCTGGGCAGCACCAGGGGCTGGAATGCACCGTGTCAGGGCTCCAGCTGCTCCAGAAGAAAAGTCTTTAAGGCTCATGGCTCTGAGTCTGGTTCGCAGGAGGTTTTGTTTTGAGTTATTTTTACTTCAGCTGTGACAGCCTTCTAATTAAAGACAGCACTAAGTGTCTCCAGCACACAGGGTGAGAGGCTGGAGAACACTCTGTTTTCTGCATTTAGAATCATTTCATCTCTCAGAAATGCAATCATTCCACTCTCCAAGTGGTGAAGTGGCATTGCCCATAGCTGTTCATGTCACCTTTAAAATGCTCCTGGAATGACTTAACAGCACAAAGTCAAGACACATAAAGGTGCCACAGCTATGGCATATTAACCACTTTTTCTGAAAACAACTGATTTTCAAAACTAACTTTTAAAAGGAGAGGCCCATGATCTTGGCAAAGAACATTTTGTAATTGGAACATTTGACAAACAGGACACAACTTAAATATAGCACAGCACTAATGCACAAAGCTCTCCACAGCTTTACAGTTATCAATAAACAAACCCAGTTTCCCCCTTGCTCGGCCAGCACAAGGTAACAGAAATCATTAGACTGGTTTCACTTCAGTATCTTGTGCACAGCACCCCCAGCTGACCTGCTGTAACCCAGCTGTTTATCACTCCTGGGGCCTGACAGCAAACCTGCACATGGGCACAGCTCCTTGCATCAAACCCACCCATCCTGGTCCTCCTGAGAGACACCTGGCTCTGCCCTGCCAGGGCACTCCACCCCAGAACACCAGAGCAGGACAGAGCTGTCCCAGTGCCCTTCCCTGCCCACCCAGCACATCCCACCCCAGCCTGAGCTGGGGCAGGGGCGCCCACGCTCCAGCCCCGTTACTGGAAACAGGACAGAGCTCTGGGAATGAGAAAGCTCCTCTCCCACGTGCCCAAGAAATGCTGATGATCAATATTGTTCTCCATTAGTGCAGCAGCCAAATCGATGGCTTCGACTGCACTCAAAGGGAGCTCTGAAACTGCTGGGCAGCACAGCTGGGTCCAGAGATCAGCAGCATTTAAAGCTAAAACCTGCCTGTCCCAAGTGACTCAAACATTAGCTAATTTACACATGCTTAGGATGGATCCCAGCAAAGCCTGGATATGGGGCAAAAGCTTATGGTTTTTAGGTGCTTTACATTAAAGCTGAACCACTTCTCAAATACACCTGAATCATCTGATTTGCACATGACTGAACAATCTTATGATTTTTCATATTTGTAACTTGGTCAGTCTGAAAGGAAAAAGAAAAATTAGAT
Organism: Cyanoderma ruficeps; assembly: GCA_008694505.1. Lineage (NCBI taxonomy): Eukaryota > Metazoa > Chordata > Aves > Passeriformes > Timaliidae > Cyanoderma > Cyanoderma ruficeps. Next base: position 1,978,181 of record VZDJ01000224.1, read on the forward strand.
CCTATAGAAAAAGGCCAGCTTGTGCTCATATATACAGGAGAAACTCCATGGATTTAAGCAATCAAATTTTAAGAGCAAATCAAAACCTGAGATTTTAATAATCTCTATTTCTTTTCTATTCCTTAGTTGGATTCCTTTCCCAACACAGGCAGTAAAGTCTTTTTTTCCAAACCCCCTATCAGTTTAAAGGCCTTTGCTATGTACACGTCCCTCTCCTGAGGCTGTATCAGCCCCTGCCATCTGACCAAGGGCTTCTCAGCAAGCATCAGACGACAGGGAAGTCTGTGAGTGCCTGCTGGAACATTTCTGTCAATGGATTAGGGAACTCATTCATAACCACCAACTGCCACAGCAGATAACATTCCAGACACACGGAAGCTTTTCTGTGGGTAGAGATTATGTAACACCACGATTTTTAATCCACTCGCCCAGAGGAAGAAGAAATGAGCTCACTTTCACAGAGGTTAAAGCCACCTTATTCTGCTTTTCTCTCTTGTTTGCTCCAGTCATGTTGAACTACCAGATGATACTGAGCACATGAACTGAGGGACTTGGAAAATCCACCCTGCTCATTTCCAGTCCATCCAGAAACTCTGCTGCTGCTGCTGCCATCAGTTTCTCTCCTTCTGCCTCTTCCCTACTCACATCTTTTGTGCACTTCTCACCCCAATTTATCCCAGTTACCACAATAACCTGAGAACTGCAGTCATTCAGTTATAAAACGGGCACCACTTCGAGAAAAATAATGTGAACAGTTATTAAACTGAGCATATTGCTCAAACTGGGGCAGATGTTTAATCCTGCCAGTTTACAGGACATCCAGTGGCATCACGTGGACTCAGAGATTCATTTCAGGAAACGTGACCACCTGCTGTCCCAGCACAGCGAGCCACAGGGCTGGGCTCCAAGGCACTCAGCTATGCTTCCCAGTCCAGGAATTACATTTATTGAAAACCCCTCTTTTATTCAACATGACCTTGTTATTTACATCTTCTTCATTTGTTTTGCAAAGCTATGTAGCCAAAACTTTGCATACAAACCACATGGCAGCAGCAATCATTAACTGTTACACACTACTTCTCACTGCTGTACAAGGGTCAGTTCTGTTTTTATGGCTGCCAAACTCTGCTTCCTTCTGAAAACTTCCTGATTCAATGGACTAAACTCTGACACCCAGCACGGGTCAGGGACGTAGCGCTGCTTTATGGGAGCTGGTTGGGAAATGAATTCATTTCTCAGTTCTTGGAATGAATTCATTTCTCAGTTCACTGTTGTCACTGAAAGCAGGACTGACTAACACACTCTAATCTAGACTATATGTCCACAAATTGCAGAGGCAGACCTGACACAGAGCTGTACTCTCATTTCTCTGTCTTTAGTCCATCTCCATCATCTCTATTTTATTGCTTGTTTTGGCTATTTCTGTATTGAATCTCAGGCAGCTTTTTATTCTCGCAGTAAATAGCTGTGTAATTCTCAGTCACTCTGACAGTGGGATACATATGACTGTTACATTTTATAGTTCACAAGGGTATTTCTGTATTTGTGTGTTCAGTAGCAAAACCAAGGCAATGGCTGAACATTCCTGCTCCCAGGAGCAATCCATGGATCAACACCATTTTCAATAGCTCTTATAACACATTTGAGGTTGTTCTGAGGGCAACAAGAAAATAACAACTTGCAGAAGAAATTACTGGATGTGGAGCTTCAGCAACTACAGCCCATGCTCAATGCTGCTTCCAAGACTAACAGATACTGATTTTCCTTCTCAAATTCAGGCCTATGCTTATGGACCAGCTGCCCTTCAAAAGTCCTTAGTTCTCTTTTGTGCTCCAAAAAGGGGATCCAAAGTCCACAGGGGCCAGTCTGAAGTGTCTGCTGAGGCTGGAGGACACATTGTGACTGCAAATTAGAACTGGAGCAAGACACAGGAGGAGAAATGGTTGTGAAAACTCATGGAATTACACAGGGAAGGCAGGTTCCAGGACTTCAGCTACTTCAGTACCTGTAATTATTGCCCTGTAACACTCCCAAAACACATCCCCTCTGCACTGGCTGGGTTACAGGTCCCAGCTTCCCTGCAGTGTCACGGCTCAGAGCAGGGAGGCTGCCCAGTGAACAATTCACATGGCGAGGCCATCCCAAAGCCAGAGACCCCCAACTGTACCAACCTTGGCAGAGATGGCCCAGCAGCGCTACCCGACTGTCATGATGGAAGCCGAGGGGACACGGGCATCTGTGAAATCAGAAAACCTGAAATCAGAGGGGCTCCCGTCAGCAGCCTGCCCAGTCTCCCCACACACCAGACACTGCCACCACAGTTTCCACAAAAATGTTAGTGACACCAAATTGGTAATTTCTAAACCTTGTTAGCTCTGGTTATGCTATTTATGAATAAAGTGAAGGAAAAAATGCTGATGGGTCCCCATCCTTTTACATTTTTCCCCACAGAAAAGGTGTTTATTGTGCTGCTTGTCTGAATGTGGGTTAAATTAGCCAGTAATGCACTGATCCTCTGGCTAAATTCACTTTTTATTAACAAACTAATTTAAAAATCAGGAGATCTTTTAGACAGCTCAAGTGACCTTTATCAGCAGGCACCAACTCAGCATTTTTCTTGTAAAGAAAGAGCTCATTATCCACACACTCCTCTGGGATCTCCAAGCAGAACACAGCAGTTCCAAGCTGAAGCTTTCAGGAGATTCACTTGGCATTTATTCGGCAGGATTTGACTTTCTAGGAGGAGGAAGAGCTCCTGACAGTGGCTTTGGCAAGCACAGGCACCAAAGAGAGCACACAGGTGCTATTTCAGCAGTGCTGCAAGGCTCCTTCCTTCCCCCAGTTATTTGGCTGTTGAGTTGGCCTTTCATCGTGCACTGACTTTCCAAACAGACTCTGCAACTCTGTGATGCAATTATTAATCCAGTCCCACTGCCTGGTCAATGTCCCTTGGTGATCACAGCTTTTGGCAAAGGGGACAAAGGTGTTGTTGGCTACGGCACTGGAACCTGACAGCAAATTCATTACACAGGGTGAAATGTGATTTACTTTTCTCTACACCCAAATTTTCTATTTATGGGTTTTCAGGTGTTTAAGTAGAATTAATAGCAAGATTTTTAAACAATATTATACTTTGATTCTCCTGACTGCACTGCTGCACAGTGAACTGAACACTTGGCTGCCTGTCATGGGCACATGGAATGAGTTCAAGATGAGGTCGAGTGACAAACACATCCTGGCATGGCCCAAACTCGGGGCTGAAAGCATCAGCTCATAAAATGAAATGATGATTCTGACTTCTTATGACCTGTAAAGACAGACTGAGCCACCACACAAAAAATGTTACAATATCCTGAACAGAAAACTCCAAGCAAGTGGTTATGAAACCTCTTGGATTCTGAGAAGGCAGGACTGAGCATGCCAAAACGTGAAGGTACTTCAAAGAGACCGAGGTAAGATCAGATTTATGATCAAATCAGCTGAAGTAAGAGAGTTTCTCAAGTCTGATGGTTAAAAATACTTTGGGGATTTAAATATCAATTACTGGTGTGCAGAGCTCAGGTAAGGCCACCTCTGGAGCACAGGAAAACAAAGTGTAATATTGAGTGATTTCATACTGGACACATCCAACAACCCTAGCTGGATCTTAGATGATACATTTCTGTTAGCACAACCACTGATGAGACTTCTGGAATTACTGTCTATCTGCCACTTCAGAAAATAAACAACCCCCAGAAAACCCCACATTCACCTTCTCTGCCTGTAGGTACATGCACTTTTGAGCATCAAACAGCTCAAATGACTTTGCTACTTGGTTCTCAGCACTGTTAAGAAGGAGAGAAATAACCAGTTTGGTTCTTTCATCTACAACTTCTTCCAGCTGCCCCTGCAGCCTGACTGAGCTCACTGAACTCCACTCACCTGTAGAGAGTAACTACAAACCAGAAAGCTCCCCCAAAATAAAATGATGTAATGAGCTCCTACCAGAAAGATCATTCCTTTCAAGACCAAATCAAACACAAAACTCATCCCCTTTAATTCTAGTGGCAGCAGACAGCATCAAAAGATATCAAAAAAGCATTTAATGTGCTGCAAATTAGTCTGTCTAGAAACAAACACCGATAAATCAGCACAGGCCTTTTTCCATGACAGCAGAACTTACTTTAACCTGTCCTTATGTGCTTTAAGACAAGCTGAAATAAGTCTAGACACAGTCTTCTGCACAGGCTTCACTTGGTTTACATAAACTGCTGCATTCAGCCCTAAGATCAGAACATGGATGTTATTATGGGAAATAAAGACAATTGCTGTACAGGCTGCTTTGCAGAAGAGCGTTTGTTAGTGATGTAAATACAGAGTTATGCCATAAACAGTGTATTTACTTTAGCAAAAGGTGACTGCTTCCCTAAACAGAATAATAATAATAAAAATAAAGGCACGTGGAAACCAGTCTGGAGAATAATAAGCAAGCAGCTTTGCCTACACACTAACCCACAGTTCCTGACCCCAATAATTCACAGTATCGATGCTCACATCACTGAAAACACTTCTGAGCACTGAGGTATGATAACCCTCCAAGGCAGGTGGCTGTGAGCAGTGCAGCCTCACAGCCCCTGCACAGGGTAAACGAGGCCACACCAGAACAGGGAAAGCTCAGCCTTCCCCTCCATTCCCAGACACAACTTCCTTCCCGTGAGCTGTCTGTGACCGCTGCTACTGCCAGCAGCAAGGACTGGGACTGAGGTGAGGATAAGGCTCTCACAGGGACCACAGGTGAACTTTCTGCCTTAAAGGCACAATCTACAGCTGCAACACGATTTGGGCTGCAGCAACCCTGGCAAAACAATTCAACACACTCTCCCTATAGATGTTCTCAACTGCCCAGGTTTCCAGAATCCCAGAATGGTTTGGGTGGGAAGAGAAAGCTCATCCTCTCCCACCCCCTGCCATTGCCAGGGACAGTTTCCACTATCCCAGGTTGTTCCAAGCCCCATCCTTGGACACTTCCAGGGATCCAGGGGCAGCCACAGCTGCTCTGGGCACCCTGTGCCAGGGCTTCACCACCCTCACAGGGAAGAAATTGTTCCTAATATCCTGTCTAAATCTACAGTCAGGGTGAAGCCCTTCCCCTTGCCCTGTCACTCCAGGCCCTCGTAAACAGTTTCCCTCCATCTTTCTGCAGGCTCCCTTCAGCTCCTGACATAACATTCACCCCAAACCTCTTTTCCAGGCTGAACAATCCCAAACCTCAGCCTTTCCATAGAGCACAGCTGCTCCATCCCTCTGATCATCTTGGTGGTCTCCTCCAACAGCTCCATGTCCTTCCTGTGCTGTACCCCAGGGCTGGGGCAGCTCTGCAGGTGGGGTCTCACCTGAGCAGGGCAGAGGGGAGAATCCCCCCCTGCCCCGCTGCACTGGGGGCTCAGCCCAGGACTGATCAGTGACCAGGGCATGTCCAACCAACCCAGGCCCAAGCCCTTCTCCCAGGGCTGTTCTCCAGCTCCCCATTCCCATGGATGGATACTGGGGGTTGACCTGACCCTGATGCAGCATCTGAACCTTGGTCTTATTAAACCTCTACTCAAGACTGTTTGCTTTATTATCAATCCTTCCCTGAGGAGCCTCGGGTCACTGAGATGGCAGTACAGAGACAGGCAGGATCACAGAAAACACAAAAATGTGCCTGTGAGCTGAGGTGGGCTGAGATCTCACCCACTCACCCATTTAGAGGAAAACCCCTTAGAACCTCCTGCTCCTTTCAAAGCACAGTGGGGCCAGAAAGGAGGGAGGAAAAGGAAGGCTAAGCCATGCCTAAAAACATGTTTAAGAATAACACTGCACCAGCCTACAGCCCCAGAACAGGCGTGGGAGGGTGGTGTGTGACCAACCAGCACCCCAAGGGGCGGCTGGTTCCATTCTGGGGCTGGTGGGCACAGCAGCAGCCTCCCCACAGGACACTGGGCACAGTCCTGGCCTCACACACAGCCCAGGAAAAGGTGAATGTGTCAGGGACACGAGGATTCAGCGCTAATCTAGGGATAATAGTCCCAGCCCCCTGTCTAACACAGTGTAGGAGACACTCCAAAGACCCCCTTTGCAAGCAAACACTAAAAAGGTGGCAGCACCCCCATCCCCACTGATGGCCCCTGGCAGTGCACACAAGGTGCTGTCCCCAAACACCCTCAGAGCAGCCCCCAGGCCCCTCCAAAGCACATTCACAACAACAGAGTCCCCTGTGACCCCAGACACCCCCTCCGCCCCACAGCCCACTCCATCATGCCCTCTGTGACCCCCAGACACTCCCTCAGCCCCACATCCCCCGTGATGGCCAGACACCCTCCCAGCCCCCTCATCCATGTCCTCTGACACTCTTCCATGTCCCCTGTGATCCCCAGATACCCCCGAGCCTTCTCCAAAGCCCATTCACAACAACGGAGCCGCCTGTGACCCCCAGTGAGCCCCTCAGCCGCCTCCCCCACAGTTCCTGTGACCCCCAGGTCCCTCTCGGCCCCGCACCCTCCTCTACGCCCGCTGGGCTGGGAAACACCCCCCCCAACCCCCTTATCCGGACACACAGCGCACTGCGGGCGCCCCCAGGCCCGTAATCGCCCTCAAAGCACAGAGAGGACGGAGAAGAACTCCCAGAAGCTCAGGGGAGAGTTGGAAGGAGCCCCCAAAGCCCGGCAGGGTCCCAGGCCGCCCCCCCGCCGCTTGAGGCCTCACTCACCGCGTCCCCGCCGCGGCCGCTCCCTCAGGCGGGCGGTGGGCGGGGCTCATCGGCGGGGCCCCGCCCGCCGCCCACACCGCCATGTGATTGGACTAGATCCGTGATTGGCTTCCCCAATTCCCCAATGGGAACCGAGAGATCACGAGGGGGCGGGGCTCGAGGGGGCGTGGCCCGCTGGGAGCGGGGCCCTCCCAGTCCAGCCCAGTCTCCGCCCAGTCCATGCCAGTGCCCCCCAGTGGCTCCCGGGCCCCTTCCAGTGCCCCTTTTGTTCCCTAAAGTACTCTCCTTGTCCCTCCTAGTCCCATCCAATCCTGTCCTAGCGCCTCCCAGTCTATCCCAGTACCCTTTTTGTCCGTAAAAGTGCCTCACAGTCCTTCCCAGTCCTGTCCAATCCCTCTCAAATCCCATCAAATCCCCTCCAAGTCTATACCAGTCACTCCCAGCTCATCCCAGTCTATCCCAGTGCCCTCCAAGTCTATTCCAGTCACTCCCAGTCCATCTCAGTTTATCCCATTATCCCCCCAGTCGCTCCCAGTCTCCTCCCGCTGCCCCTTTTCTTGGTAAAAGTGTACTTTTTTGTCCCTCCCCGTCCCTTCAAAGCCCACCCAATCTCCTCCCAGTCCCTCCCAGTTTCCCGTAAAACCCTGAACGAGTGTGTCTACCCATGACAGGGTGTGCGCGGGGGCAGGTGAGCACCCTCCAGGTGTGCTCCCACCTCCCGTTGCTCCGGGGCCGGTGCGCAGCTTCCCCCGTGTCCCCCGGCCCCGCCCGCGGCAGCGCTGCCCCGGCCGCGCCTGGCGGAGAAAAAGGATGAGCCCCGGTACTGAAGCTGCTCCCGGCGTGTCCCGGGATCCCTCCATCCTCCGGCCGCGTGTCCGGCCCGGGGAGCCCGGCGGAAGGAGGATTCCCGGTGCCGTCTCGGTGGCGGGCGGAGCGGGGCGAGCCGCGGGGTCACGGCGCCGGCAGGGGCGGGGGGAGCACGACCCGGCCCCGGGCGCTGCCCCCGGCGCTCTCCGGCCTCCCGGGGCTCCGGCTCGTTTCGATTTCGTTTTTGGCGAGGATCGCGCCGCAGCGGCCGCGGGGACGGGACCGGAGCGCTCTGGACACCGCGGCAGCGCCGGGCTCCGGCCGGCACCGGGCGGGGAGCGGCCGCCCGCGCCCACCGGCCATGCAGGTAGGAACCGCCCGGCCCCGGCCCCTGGCCGCCCTCCTCCCCGTCCCCCCTCAGGACTTCTCCTCCTCACTTTGTCCATGCCCTGGGGGGTGACCCCCAAGCCCACCTGCAAACGGCCCCACAGAGCCCGGAGCAGCCGGGGGCCTCTGTTCCCCCCGTTTGGTTCCGAGCAAAAAGCTGCTCTCACACATCTGGGGGTTCCTTTTCAGCCCCGTTTTTCTTATGTTTGCACTCGAACACCCCCAAGGACGGTATTTCCTCTTGAAACAAAAAGCCATCTCAGAAAAGTCTGAAAGCGGCTAAGCAGGGATAAAAGCAAGAATGTAAAATTAGTATAACATAATAAAAATTCAGAATGTATTTCAAGGCCTAGAAATCTTTAGGAGCAAGAAAAATACCAGATTTGTTCTGGTTTTACTGTAAATCTCATTTGTAAGAGAGTCACACCAATGGGAGAAAATTAAAATAACTTTTAGACAGTTCTAGACAAAATACACTGCTAATTTCTTTCACTTTTATTTTCCACATAGCTTATTGCTTAGATTGAATCTGAAAGACAGTTTGCATTGCTGCCAAGCCTGCTCGGAGTTTATTCTGGAGTCTCACTGTTCTCCTTATGCAGTGTCATGTAGCTGCCTGCTTTGCTGAATCCAACCCAGTGACAACCAGTGACCACCCAATTGTCCTTCTGCTGAAGAACCCCCTCACCAGCCTGCTGCATTCCTCCTGCTGTAATTCCTAGGGAAGCATTTTTCCCTGGAGTGATGCACTGTATTGCTCCTGTCTCCTGTTCTCCTGATTTTGGGAGCTTCAGCTTTGCACTTAAGATGCATCCAACTCCCATCTCCTCACCCCCTCCTTTTCAGAGGGCTCAACTCCTCTGCCCACACACACAGTCAAGGGATGGCTGCTCTAAATCACCTGCAAAAGCCTGCCTGAGCCTGAAGTGCTCAGAGTTGGTAACTGCTTCAGAAAATACCATTTGACAGCAAAATTGTTAATTTTCCAGTGAGCGAAGCGGAGAAATTGCTGGGATTCACATTAACAGGTTTTTAAGGGGAAACATTATCTGCTTGGCTGCCAGTAATACTTCAAGATCTAGATGTAGCTGGAAGCAGGATCTGAGCTCCCTTCTGGCTCACATGCTCTGTCTGAGGGGGAAAAGTAATTCTCGAGGGGCCAGAACTCCATGGACAGTGAGCAAGAGGAGCGTGCATCTCCCTAAACCGTGGGATGGCCATTTCCACTTATGCCCAAATGATCACTGGGGACAGAGTGAGAGATCTCTCTCCATATGGTGTTTTCAAGACAAAATCAAAGCACTACTGCCAGCTTTATTTTCACAGCTCTAAAGAACTGCAGTGCTCTCCTAAAACTTTGAGCATCCACCGAGCATCAGAGGATCCTGCAGGGACAGGGAGCCAGCACAGGCACTGCAGGCTCTGTCTTAGCTCCATCTTCTACTTCCCTGCAGCCATGGGGAGTGGGGATGGATAACCCCCACCCAGAGCCTGGATGAAGGCTAAAGAGCTGGAGAAAGAGAGGGATCTCTGGCTACTAATGCTGACCTGGGCAACCAGGGACTCATCCTGAGGCTGGGATGAGGAAAAGTGTGAAGAAGAGCTGCAGACAGCACATCACATCACCTCACACTGCTATGAGAAACCAGTTAGGAAATACTGGAGCAGGTGGAGGCATCTCCAAAGCAAAGGCAGGACCAGAGCTGAGAATTTCCCCCCACTGATGTATCTGATCTCTTCCCCAGGGCAAAGTGGCCATCAGCTCTTCCAGCCCCGTGGTGGCAGTGTCCTTACCACCCTCCTCCCAGGCCAGCCCCTCACCCATCAGCACTGGGGAGATCTTCAGGCTTCCAGGGAGGCTGAGTGAGTAGAGGTTGAGCAAGTCAATGCTGCTCAAAAAGGAGTTCCCATGGGGTGGGAGAGGGTGGGTACAGCCACAGTCCCACCCAGGGACCGTTCCCTGCTGGCAAAAGGGGGACAAGGCTTTGTCAGGGTTCATTTTCTCTCTTGGTGGTGTTTTTCACCTGTGAGTGCTTAATATAGAGGGAAAGTTTGGTGATGGAGGAGAACTCAGCACTGAGCAGTTTTGAGGATGGAGACAGAGTTGTTTCAGAGGCTGCTGCTGGTTTCAGGAATCCAGCCCTCCCTGTGGAGCAAGGATGATGTGATCCACTGGCTACAATGGGCTGAGAAGGAATATTCCCTGCGGCCCACGGACAAGAGCAAGTTTGAAATGAACGGCAAAGCCTTGTGCATCCTCACCAAGGATGACTTCAGACACCGAGCTCCCAGCTCAGGTCAGAGCCAGGGCAAGGGGTTTGTGAGCATTATCCCAGCACAGGGTGTGCTCTGCTGACAGGGCTCGATGGGGCCCGGGTTTGTGCTGGAGATGAGGACAACTCTTCCTTTCTCTGCTCCATCTGAACGGCAGATACTTTGGGATGGGGAATAGCCCCATCCTGTGTAGTTCAGAACCTCAGCAACATCACCTGAGAGGGACCATATCCAAAGTCATCTGAGCTGAGTTTCCTTCCCTGCAGGGGATGTGCTTTACGAAATACTCCAGTTCATTAAGACTCAGAGAAGAGCTCTGGTGTGCAGCCCCTTGCTGAACTCACCCTTCAGGGAAGCCAGGAGCACGGAGGAAGGTATGATGGGAGAGAAACACCCTGGGAGATGGGCAGTGTCCAGCAGGCAGGACCTGCCTGCAGCCCCAGTGGGTTGCACACACCTGGGGCTTGGAGCTCAGCCTGCTGAAACCATCCCACACCACCTAAGGGAGGCAACCAGGCCCAGCAAAGTCCGGGTCATCTGGGAAGTTTGTAGTGATGCAGCAGGTTGGAACCAGTGCTAGGCAGCACCAGGGGGTCTGTGGCAAACTGGCAGGGCTATGACTACCCTAAAGTCTGCCTGCAGATTGAGATTGCATCAGGGAGGGTCAACAGCCAGGCAGAGGCACAGCCCTGCTGGAGACTAGTCCTGCAACATAGCTGGGAAAGGGCTGAGGAGCCGGGCTGAGCTTACACAGAGCTTCTGGGTCAGTGGGTGGGGTGGGGAGAGGGCCCAGGTGAGGTTGGTGTGGGCCAGTGAGGCTTCTTCGTGCCCTTGGGGGGCCCAGGTGGGAGTAAGGGTGGGGTTGGATTGGTGTCAGAGGCTGGATGTGTGTGGAGGAGGAGTGGGAGCACTTTCCTGGGCTCTTCTGCTGGTTCATGTGTAAGGTAATGAACGTATTAATTCCCCACAACAATTTACCAGGGGGTGCCTGTGCTCTGGGGCATTTTCCTATTCCAGTTTTTCTTCTGCATCTGACCCCTACCTTACCTGGCACCTCCTCTAACCCTCCTGGACTTTCTGCTGCTCCAGCCTTAGGAAAATCCCAGGCTTTCCTCAGCACCCTCCTCCTCTGCCTGGGCTGGTCCTAGGCTGATAACCACCCCAGGCTGTCCCTCCCCTCCTGTTTCACGGCTTTGCAAGGTCTGGGACCTGCCCTAATGAGCCACAGGGTGCTTATTATGGGATTTTTTTGCAGGTGCAGACTGCAGTGCTGAGGCTGCCCCAGTTGTTTCCTCGTGGCTGAGCTGTGCAGAGCAGCCCCTGTTCCACAGCCACACACAGCCACTGAACCTCTCCCAGCACAGCTCAGAGAGTAGCTGCAGGCCAGGTGCCATCTGCTCTTTTCCTGCTACCCTGTCGGCCCCAGTGGACGGGAAAATTGCAGGTAATTATGAATTTATAATGTTGTTCCTTGGGGAAATGAGCTGGTGCTTTGTCCTGTCTGCCCATCTGTCTCCCTTCTCCTCACTCCATGCTCTTCCACCTCAGTTTCCCCCACCTGAAAAATCGCAATTGCTCTGAGATCTCACAGCAAAAGCGCCGTGCGTGAGCTCTGGGTCCTTCTCACGTTTATTGTCGCTGCTCAGTGTGCAATCTCGCTGCTGAGGCAGCCTTGCTGGGGCACAGTGGGGGCTGTGTGACCATTCCCCGTGCTCAGACTGCAGGCTGCTGTGGGAATACGTGTACCAGCTGCTGTCCGACCGCCGCTACGAGCCCTACATCAGGTGGGAGGACAGGGAGGCCAAAATCTTCCGCGTCGTCAACCCCAACGGGCTCGCCCAGCTCTGGGGCAACCACAAGGTAACTGCAACTGAGAGGGAATCTGTCATCCCTGAGAAGGAATTGGTCACCCCTGGCCTTCTGCACGTCCCTTTCATCACCTGATCCCTGGAGCTGGTGGCGCAGGGGCCGGGGAGGGGGACACAGGGTGCAGGGGTAGTGAGAGATGCCAGCCTGGTGCTTAAAGAGAAACTTTCTGATCCCTTGGAAAGCAAACCATGAAGCCAGTCTGGGTTAGGGACCCACACTACAGACCCACAATGCCCCAAACCACCCAAAATGTCCCACGTGTGGCCCTGCTGCACAGACCCAAACCAAAGTGTTGTTGGTTGCTTTTGCTCAACACCCCACAATTCTTGTCTCCTTCCAGAACCGGATGAACATGACCTATGAGAAGATGTCACGAGCGCTCAGACACTACTACAAACTCAACATCATCAAAAAGGAGCCAGGGCAGAAGCTGTTGTTCAGGTGAGATGGAGCAGAACAGAGAAAGGAGCAGCCTGGGACAGCATGGCTGGGGCATGGAAAGGTGATGAGCTCCAGATGTTGGCAGCTGCTTCATCCAGCACCATCCTGCCCTGCACACGCCCCAGTGGGTTTGTGCCCAGGCTCTGTCCTGGGCCAGCTGGGACCTCAGTGCTCCCAGGGATCCTCAGCAAAGCCCAAGGATGGAAAATCCTCTCTGAGCTCCAGAACTCAGCTGATCACAGAATTGTGGAAGGGTTTGGGTTGGAAGGGACCTTAAAGCTCATCTCATTCCACCCCCTGCCATGGGCAGGGACACCTTCCACTCTCCCAGGCTGTTCCAAACCCCATCCAACCTGGCCTTGTTGAGGGCAAAGGCTCCAGCATTTACAGCCTGGTTTTGGGCTGGGTTTGGATGTGCCCTTAAAGTCATCACAAAAACTTATTTCAGGTTTTTGAAGATTCCTGGGGAGGTTGTCCATGAGAAATCCAGTAAACTGGAGCAGCTGGAGAACGAAGACCATGAAGATTTGAAGGAAGACCTACTGGAGGTTTCACCATAGTAAATCTTTGGAGGCTTCACTTCAGTGCATCACAGAGAGACTTGTGCTTTGCTGGGCAGTGCTGGTGACTCTTGCCTCTCCTGGACAGAAGGCCACAGAGCTGGCCTGGATTTCAAACCCTGCTGTGAGCCAAAGCTGGGACATCTCTGGGGCTTCATTAGCAAAGCACACCCAGAAGTTGTCCCCCAGCCCCAAAAGCGCAGGTGGACATGCGGGCTGGTCTTCTGCTGGTTCCTCTCCTGCCCTTTGGGAAGGAATGGGATATTTTTGCTCTGAAATTTTGATGCTTGTCTTTAAGGTCTAAACTTGTGGGAAAGATCCCTCTGTTCTTGGTACTGAGTAGAGCAGAGCACAAGCTCCAGGCTGAGCATCTGCTGCTCTGCTCTGGCAGCGAGTGCTGTCCCCAGCTGTGAGTGTCCTGCTCTGAACCTGAGCCTTTCCCCAGCTTGAACATGGACTGGCATTGGAAATATGGTGCATGCTGGAGTCTGGCTGTCTCCTGTGAGGTTGCTCCTGCTGTTAAGGTCAGGAATGTGCTGAAATACCTGCCTGGATCGGGCCTGGCTGAAGCTCCAGGCTCCGTGGTTGCCCGTAGCTGGTATTCGCTTTAGCTCCTTTCCCTCCAGAAAATGACTTTTGTAATTAATTTTGTGATTAAACAATGTGAAAAGAAACAAAGCCAGTAACAAATATGACCCCATCCGTGGTCAGTTATGTGATTATTTACTTTGACTTTGAGGCAGGAATGCCTGAAGTGAAAAGAGTGTCTGTGTGTGTGAAATCAGAAAATACCCACTACTATTTTCACTTTGCTTTCCACAGAGGAAATAAAATGCTGTGACTCCAAGGTTGAAAATGTCACTTCTTGCTGTTTGAAGGTCTGAAACTGGGAAATCCAAGCTTTCCTCATTTAAAACCAGCTCCTGTGGGCGCCCAGATGTCATGCCCAACATCCTTTGGCAGCTCCTAAGCCAGAGGTCACCAGCCTGAGCTGCTCAGCAGCTGATGGGGGAGCACAGCACAAACACATGGTTGCACCAGGAGGTTTCCACCAAAACTGGTTATTGCCAACCTGAAACTACAGTGCCTTTGGCTGTAACTGATCTTGGTCCTGCAAAACTACTTCACAGCTGCAGCCTGGAGAGGATAGTGGGCAGTAGCTCATGAGAGACAGTGGTGGGATGGGTGGTGACCATCCATGGCAAAGCTTCAGCAGTACAACACCTCTGGAAAACTGGCTGAGGAGATTCACTTCCAGAAAAAAAATCACCAGCTCATTGGCAGAACAGAGGGGCCTGAAAATTCAAGTGGTGGTGGAGAAGGAAATGAGGAGCTCTAGTGGGGCAAATGAGTGTGAGGTCACAGCCTGGGGGAGATCCTGGCGAGGAGGGGAGGCCACAATCCCTGCCAAGAGAGAGGGCTAAAGGTCACCACAGCAGGAAGGTGCAGTGAATCACCCAAACCTCATCCCTCCCTCCACAAAGGATGCTTTTTATCCCAGGGAAGAGTCAAACCAAATCTTTCTCAGGGTGAAATCCTTCAGCTTTGGTGGGACAGCAGATCTTCTTCCTTGACAACTGTAACATCCAGGCCCTGTTCCACTCCTGGGAGATGCACCCATGGGTGTGTTTTCCTGATCTCCTCTTTCCACTGGACTTTGTTGCAACAGAAACAGATGGTTCCTGAAGATCCCACTGCTTCTTCCACCCGTGTGTTTGTGTTTGTTTTCTTGGAACAGGTGACAGTTGGTGGCCTTGGTTCTTGTGCTGTGCTCGCAGGGAGTGTGTGAGGTGACCTCTCTTCACCTGTTTTTACTGTGATGACTAAAGATTGCTCTGGGCTTGGCTGGGGATTTCTTTTCCTGGCTGGGAAGCTGCCAGAAGCCCTCAACCCCCCTTGTGTCTCCCTGAGCAGCTCCAGAGGGGTGCTGGGGGGCGACAATCCAAGGGCACCTTTGCAAAGATGAGTTGGAATGATGAGCTTTGTCCTAGGAAGCTTTCATGTACCTCCTGGAGAAATTCCTGTCTTTCCCTGTGACGGAGGCAGGAGGACTGTAAACCTGCAGCTTTCCTGGAACAGGAACCCATCCCTGTCAGTAAACAATGGAATAACCATGGCTTGTGCCAGGGAGTTCGGTGTGGGGGTGTAGGGAGGGGCTGCTGGTGACTTTTGGCTTGGCTGGAGTTCAGGGGCTGTGAAACACACACAGGTGCTTCATGTGGGCTTCCCCAGAGGTTTCCAGGTGCTTCATTCCCTGGAGAACATCAGCCACCCTTCAGCAGCCCCACATCTGCTGCTGTTTGGGGCAGGGCATTCAACAGAGCTCAAACCACATCCAGGGCTGGAGGAAAAGAGGATTTGCTTTGGGGGCTGGTGCCCATCACCCTCTTGGATCAGAGGAACTGCAGATTTGGGCTGAGAGGTTTCCACTGAGTCATGTGTTGGCTGGAGCAGGGAGCAGTGGCTGCCCTCAACACCCCTGCCATGGTTCAGGTTCTCCCCTCAACATCCCCCCCAGAGTTCAGATGTTCCCCCTCCACACCCCTGCCATGGTTCAGGTTCTCCCCTCCACGTCACCATTGTGGATCAGACCTGCAGCTGCTGTGTTTTTGTGCCCAGGGAGTTGGGTGATGGCTCAAAGGGACCTTTGTGGTCAACATAAACCACAGTGGCCTCCTACACCAGGTCAGGTTGGCTTTGGCTGGCCAAGCCTAGAAGACCTCCAGGGTGGGTGATTCCCAACCCCTCTCGACACCCATTTGAGACTGTCCCAGTTTCCTGCAGAGGAGACTTTTCCTGATGCCCAATCTCGGCCTGTGCCTTCCCAAGGAATCCAGGTGCTTTGAGCCCTGCCTTCTGAACCTGCTGTTGCCCTCTGCCTGCAGCTCCATGTGGGGAATGCCTCTCCCTTGGTTTTTTCTGTCTTCTGAGGCAATTTCCGGCACGGAAGCCGGTTATCCCCTGCTGTGTTCCCAGGGCTTTAGTTCTGCTTTCCCCCCAGCATCCCTGGCCTGAAGATGTCAACCCCAGCACTGGGTGCTCCTCCCCCATAACTGCATTTCCTGCCAGCTTCTTCGTTCTCTCCCAGCACTGATAGAAAAAGTGGATGAAAAATTTGTGTCCAGATCTCTTGCCCCCACTCTGGTAGTGGGATTTTGGTTTATTTCCGTCTCCTGCATCTTCTTCTTGTGCCTCTCTCCCGTTAGGTTTGAACATGTCCCAAATCCCAGGAGGGATCTGAGCTTGGATAAAGGTCTCGGTGCTGAACCACATTTCAGGTGAAGTTTTTTCCTGGAGTTTGGCTCTCCCACCTTCTGGCTGTGTCTGGAAGAGGCCACACACCAATGCTGATTCCCAGCTGAATCATGAGCAGGGATGGTGTTTGGACTCAGCCTTGGGTAATCTTCAGTAGAAAAATCTCCAAACTGGAGATGGCCCAACTGACCCCCATGGCTGGAGTGGATGTGGATTTTTGTTTTATGGAACAAAATAGATTGTGAAGCTCCTCCTCACCCCCTGGAATCGACTTGCTTGTGGAAGGATGTGGACAAGAGCTGGGAGGCAGCCTGCAAGCTCCTCACCCATTTATTAGTAGATGGGGGGTTGAAAAACCGAGCCAGGTAATTCCTAATCAATACCAGACTGACTCAGCCGTGTGGGCTCGGGAAAAATGGAAGGATGTGGTCTGGATCTCTCCCGGTCACAGGAGATTATGGCAATGGAGAATTTATAGAAAGAGGAATAAAACATGTTCTGACTGCAAGCTGAACTCTGTACCAGGAAAAGAATTTTTTTTTATCCAGGAGACATCTTGGCTGAACATCATTGCAGCTGAAAACAGCGCTGCTCCGGTGGAAACCTTCCCGAGGGGTTTTCCAAAAAGGGATTTTCCAAAGGCTGTGTGCCTGCGGCTGCCGCCCGGGCCGGCCCCATCCCTGCGAGCTGCAGTGCGGAATTTTGCCATCAGATGGCAAAGCAGCGATGGGGAACAGCGGGAAGCACCTGCCGGAGGATGTCACAACCACGGGAGGGGGCACCGGGGTGGCCGTGGGGCCAAACGGAGCTTTGGTGTCAGATTTGCTCGGCCCGGGGGCAGTTTGGAGGTGTTGGACTGGGCAGATCTGCCCGGTGGGAGATTTTCCAGCCCTGGGTGAGGAGCCACGGGAGTGGGAAGGATTTGGGACAAGAGCTGATTCACGTTTTAGGGTGGAAGCACAGGCCGTCTGAAGGACCCCGGGGTGGGTTTCAGGGATGTTTCAGCCCAGCCGTGCCCAAGGTCGTGCAAGAACCTGACAGTGCCGTGCCCCACAGTGTCCGTGGTCCCACAGGAGCCGCCTGGAGCTCCAGGGGTGTGAGCAGGGCTCAGAGCAGAGCTCCAGGGATGTCAGCAGGACTCAGAGCAGAGCTCCAGGGGTGTGAGCAGGGCTCAGAGCAGAGCTCCAGGGGTGTGAGCAGGGCTCAGAGCAGAGCTCCAGGGATGTGAGCAGGGCTCAGAGCAGAGCTCCAGGGATGTGAGCAGGGCTCACGGCAGAGCTCCAGGGATGTCAGCAGGACTCAGAGCAGAGCTCCAGGGGTGTGAGCAGGGCTCAGAGCAAAGCTCCAGGGGTGTGAGCAGGGCTCAGAGCAGAGCTCCAGGGATGTGAGCAGGGCTCAGAGCAGAGCTCCAGGGATGTGAGGAGGGCTCAGAGCAGAGCTCCAGGGATGTGAGGAGGGCTCAGAGCAAAGCTCCAGGGATGTGAGCAGGGCTCAGAGCAGAGCTCCAGGGGTGTGAGCAGGGCTCAGTGCAGAGCTCCAGGGATGTGAGGAGGGCACTCTGCTTCCTGCACTGAAACCCCGCTCACCCGAGAGAGAAAGTTGTGACTTCCCCTCACAGAAACAACCCAGAAGAGCCAATTTCGGGCATCACACCCAGTAAAAAACAATAAACCAGACCAGACCGAAAGGCAAACAGCTGCCTGAGATAGCTGGTCTCAAAGGGCAGCTGCTTACAGCAGGTGACAGGTGATTTTATGTTGTTTTGCTGGTACTTGTCATAAGGAAGTTGTTTTCTCCTCCAGTGAAACTCACGCCCATTGATCTCCACCAAGAGGGCGGTGATAATGGGGATCCCAGGCGGAAGCTTGGGCTGCTCTCCTACCTGAATGGCTGCTAAAAATAGGACTTAACTCAGCCACCAGCTCGGGTATAAAAAGGCACTTCCCAGGAGAGCCTGCGATCCCTCAGCGCCTGTGGGCCAGGAGCTCGTCTTGAACTATGTCCAAAGGAGCAGAAATACTGATGGAAAGGTAAAAACCAAACCAAAGCCAATAACCAAAGTTGTGGTCAATGTATTGGAATCAATCAAAGCAGGATGGGGGTCATGGCTTTGCCGTGATTAAATTTAGTGGAATGATTTTTTTATTGAGTGTTTGGTGGGCTTTGGTGTTGGCTTGCCTTTCTGATCCCAAAAGCAGCCCGAGGTGGGGTGGCTGGGTGTGCTGTGTGTTGTGGTGATGATCTCTGGGTCTGAGCAGAGGCTGATTCCCAGCTCCAGGGTGTTTGTACAGCCAAGTGTGCCAGATTTCGGTGCCGGTTCCCCATGTACTGTTCAGGGCTGGAGAAGGTTGGTTTGGGTCTGGTTCTTTGAAGGGTGAAAATGGTTTTGGAGGTAAAACCAGCACGAGGCACCATCATTGCTCTCTGGTTTTCCAATAGCAGCATTTTTGGTTGAATTTTGCTTGTAAATGCAGAGAAAAAGGGTGGTGGGAAAGGCAGGGATTGGTGCCCCGAGCTCCGTTCCCAGCCCTGTGCTGGTGGCAGCTGATGGCTGTGTCATCACAAGGTGACCAAGGCCACTTGCAAGAGCCCACATCCCTTGGCCTCTCCAGGGGCTGGAGTGATTTTTAGCAGCCAAGACTTTAAGGGGCAATACTCTAGATTCTGCGTTCTGTGGCTCACTGGGTGCTCCTGGGGCGCTGTTTTTCGTCGCCGTGTGGGAACATCTTGCCATGGGACAATGGGATGGTGTCTGGGTGATGTCCTTGCTGCATCAAACCCCCTGGGTGACAACCAGGCTCCTCCTCTAGGATATGCCCAGCCCATCTCCCCCCTCTCCACAGTTTCGGTTCCTTTATCAACGAGTCTGTGGTTGTAAAACGCCATGTGGGCCGTCTGCATCAGGAGCACCCAGATAACGACCATAAAACTGTCTGCTCATTAACCAGGAGCATAAACAACCCCGGGCACCCACAGCACCCCTGGGTGCCAGCATGGGGGAGGTTTCCATCCAGCCCAACCCCACTGTGCAGTGGCCTGGAGAAGGCAAAATCCAGACTGAAAATGTTGCTTTTCTCCACAGCAACACGCAGGCTCCGGCTGAGGAGATGCCTCGGTGGGATGTGGGGAGGGAGCCACTGGGCAAGATCCTCTCTCTGGACAGGCGAGAGGCCAAGAAAGTGCTGGAGATTTATGTCAAGCGCTCCCTGAGCTGCCATGAAAACTCACTGGTGGCCAAAAAAACCCTTCAGGAGAAGGACAGAGGGCGAGGGAGGAAAGCGGATGGGCTACAACGGTCAGAGAGTGATTTCTCCACGTACTCAGGTGCCAAAGCCAGCCCTAGGAAGGACCAGGAGGAGAGACTCAAAACACCAGACCTGGAGGAGGCTTTGGGTGATGACAGCCAAACTCCCCAGGAGCTGCCTAAAGAGGGGTCGAAGGCCAAGAGGAAAAGCACAAAAAACTCTTCCCAGGGCAAAACGCAACACTCGGGTTCAAAACCAACCTGGTTGAAAGGTTTCTTAAATCTCTTCAAGAAAAGCCCCGAGGACCACAAGGAAAACACAGGGCAAAAGGCAAAGGAGAAAGATGTCAAAGCTCCTCAGGACTCCAAACCAGAAGGAGCCAAAAAACACAGAGTAGACTCAAGCACGTCCCCAGCGCTGGGCAGAGCCCAGAAGAAGAAACCCAGCCTCAAGAAGGTTTTCTCGCTGAAGAAGCACGGGGAGGAGGAGCGGGGAGAGCCGGGCTCCGGGGTGAGGAGCAAACGGCCCAGCTGCCTCCCCCTGCGGCACGTCCTGGCCCCGGCACCGCCAGGTGGGACCCCACCCAACCCTGACCCACCCTGCTGGGCTGCTCTGGGGAAAGCCACCGTGTCCAGTGCTGGTTTCTCACCCCCTCCCAGGCTTTTCTGGGAGCTGGGAGAGGTTTTGAAGGCTCCAATCCCAAGCTGCTGCCGCAGGAAGGGTCGCTCTGCCCGTGCTTTGAGCACAGTTCACCCCAAGTCAGCTGTGGGCAATGATCACCCAAGCATGAGCTTTCCTCCTCTGGCAACCAAGGGTCACGGTGGTTTAATTAAAACCTGCGTTTGAGACCTGAGATTAGATCCTAAGCCACTCTAGGGCCATCGTTAAGCTGCTTGAGCTTTGCCTGGGGACGGGTGCAGGCAGCTGGTGCGGCAGAGCCGCGGGACACCCGTGCCCGGCCCGGCCCTTCCCGTGCCAAAACCCTGCCCGGGGATTTCTGAGGAGCTTTGGCAGATTCGGGACAGGTCGCAGCCGCTCGGTCGCTCCCTTCCCCTCCGGAATGCGCTGACCCGGGGCGGGCGGCTTTGCCCCGTGTCAGTCAATGCTGCCCAAAGCAATCCTGACTTTTGGCTCTGTGTTTGTGTCCCGGCAGAGGCGGAGCAGCCCGATGGATGCTACACGCCAGTGTCCCAGGAGGGCGGGCAGAACACCGAGAGCCGGGCCGGCAGAGCAGGAGGACGGGGGGAGCCCCCGCAGCCCCCCAGCACCGAAGGGGTCGGTGAGTGTTGGCCTTGGAAACAAACGAGACTTGGCCCCTGCATGGGATCCAACCCTGCTCCAGTCCTGAGCCCGGGGCTCCCCTGACCCCCGGAGTTGGAGGAAAACTTTGCGGGAGATTTTCAGCATCAGGGTTTGACTGGGGGAGAGGAGATTCACAGAATCCCACACTGGTTTTTGGGTTGGAAAAGACTTTAAAGAACACCTCATTCCAGCCCCCCCTGCCACAGGCAGGGACACCTTCCACTAGACCACACAAAAGACAAAATTCAGAGGTTAAAGAGTATTTTTGCTGGCTGAGGGAAACAAGGTTACAAAGCACTTGGCAATATGCTGAAACGGGTTTTGGAAGGATGGGGGTGGATAAACTCAGGGAATTTTCCCTGGGGACTAAACAGAGCATCTGGATGTGTGAGGCTTGGGGAATGGGCTGGAGATAACCTGGTGTCCCTCTCTCCAGATGAAGCCATCAGGAGAATCGTTGCCCTGCTCCGGAGTGCAGGAGATGAGCTGGACAGGCAGGTGAGAGAGCTGTGGGCAGCCGGATGGGGCTGAGGGAATCTGGGCCAAGCTCTGCCCTGCTGTCAAATAAATACAGCCACACCACTGATTTCCCCGGGGCAGGAAAAAAATCAAGGAAATGGCAACTTTTAATTCCTTGCCTGGGTGTGACCGTGCCTGGCTGTCTGTCCTCTGCCAGCTGCAGTCCTGGTGTGGAGTGAGGCCTCAGCACACGGAGCCATTCCCTCACTCACGGAGCCATTCCCTCACTCACTTGTGGAGTCCCTGGAGCCCCCTGGGGCAATCCCCAGGGTTCTCCCCTGGAAAGAAACACCACAGAGTTTCCCTCCCTGGACTGAAAGAAAGGACCTTTCTCTGCACTGTGCTCTGCCCCAGTCTCTCCTCTCCCCATGCCCCTCCGTCTCGTGGTTTCTCCTTTCCCCTATTGCTTCCCTATTGGTGGTGGCACCCTGGCTGGCCTGGCCCCGTTTTCCCTATAGGCCACTGACCTTGCCCTGCCCCTTGTGCTGCCCCCGTGCCCCCAGACCATTGGTCCCTGACCCCTATTTAGGCCTGTGACAGCACATGGCCTCGTCTTTGTCCCTGATCTCCCTTCAGTTCCTGAAATAAACCTCTGCTGGAGCTGATTTCATACAAAGGCCCTTCTTGCCTCTCCTTGCTGAGCTTATCCACAGCGTGTGTGATGTGTGAGCTCGGCTGCTTTGCCTGAATCCTCCCAAGCAGCTTTTCCACACGAGATGCTTATTGGGACATAGGCAGCAGCTCCACACCTGAACAGCACATTGCTAAACTCACTCGTGTCCCACCCAGGTGAGGGAGGACGCTCGGCTGCAGCTGTTCTTCAGGGACATGTCCTACAGCTCCTTCAAGACCCTGGCTGACGCCTACGTGCAGAGGGAGCTGACGGCCAGCAGGCCCAACGTGAACCCCCAGGAGATGCAGTTTGCCTACACGGTCCATCTGACGGCCACGGTGGCGGGGATCTGCAGCCAGGCAGTGAACAGGGTCATGGGCTTCGGCAGCCGCTACCTGGACGATTCCCTTGCGCCCTACGGCAAAATTCTCCAGGTGAGGAGGAGGAGGAGGAGCCCGGGGCTGAGCTCCCAGCAGCAAGTCAGGGCAGGCGTCCAGGGAAGATGTGGCTGCCCATGTGGGGAAGGGTTCCAGGACAGGTTGGATGGGGCTTGGAGCACCCTGGGGGAGTGGAAGGTGTCCCTGCCCAAGAAAGGGGGATGGAACTGGATGAGCTTTAAAGGTCCCCTCCAATCCAAAGTATTCCATGATTCTGAGAATGTTTCCTTCTGTCTCAGCAGAAGAGAGAAAAGCTCATGACAGACCACTGTGACAGCCCGGACTGACAGCAGCTGCTGTGAGGGGCCTGTGGTGCCTGGGAACCCAAGGACGGACATTTTGTGGTGGGAGGACAATCCCCGGTGGTGACCTGGACGTGGGGTAAACTTCAGAGCTGTGAATTTAAAATCTTTTAAGGAAAACCCCCATGAGAGTGCCAGCAGTGTGAAATGCTTGAACCCCAGCTGGCTGGGGGCGAAGAGTCTGTAAATCAAACAGAGCCCAAATTTCACTCTGTATTTGTATTTTAGCTCCTGCCAAGTGCTTGTGTTGAACCTCAGGGGTTGTTGCTGTTTGTGCACATGTATTTATTTACCTGCTTTTCTAAATACATTTGTGAATGTACAACATAATTTTTGTAGTCATAACAGTTTTGTAGTTTGCTACCAGCCAAGAATCCAGTTTGGAAAAAAAAAATTAAAACTCAAATAAATTGGTGCCTAAATGCCAGCCAGGCTTGTCTGCTGGGGGTTGTGTTATAGATGGAGCAATGTTTGCTTTGCTCCAGCTACTGTGGGCTGCTCCTTTCCAGCCAAATTCCAAGTGGCACAAAGGACTCTGAGAGCAGATACACAGTCTTGTGCTGCCATTTTTACAATTTACAGGCCTTCCCTTTCCTGCAGAAGGAGATTTATTACCCAGAGCAGCCTGATCTGACACCAAGAACTGGGTAAAGCTCATTCCCAAGTGGTGCAGGAGGTGTAACATCCTCAAGGACTGAGGGGATTTACGGCTGCCGGGGTCTCACCTATGAGCTCTAAGAAGATGTGAAATGCCAAAGTGATTTAAACCCTAATCACTGGGAATGTTCCCAGCTGATCTGTGCCCAGACCCCTAAGTAGGGCCATGGATTAAGGCAGCTCAGGGTGGGGTGGGGTTGCCAGGGTTGGTGTGGTGGCACCAGCAGGAGCATCTCCTCTGAAAGGTTGGACCTGGCCTGGGGTGAAGGAGATGAAGTTTTGGGGTTTTCATTGCGCAGGAGGGATGTTCTAGTGCATTGAAGGTGATGGTGGTGGCAAACAAATGTGTGGGTCTGTGTCACTGCCACGTTTGGGGTGACAATCCCCCATGGGCCACTGGTGAGAGCCCAGGTCTGTCCAGCACCTCCTGTCCTAGAGGATCTGACCTTCTTGGTCCTTGTAAAACCCAAAGTAAATAAAAATCGGGAAGCAGAGCCTTCACAGGACAGAAGCGACCCTTCCCCACCCAGATCCACGTCCCCAAAGCCTTCAGGGCTGTGTTTGACAGAGACAGGATTGAGTCACTGCCTGCTGAGGGAGGGGGGACACCGTGCAGGGCTCCATCTATTCAGCCCGGGGTCTTGGGTTTGTCCTTGCCGAGATTCAAGGTTGTTAAAAGTCCCCGGTCCTCTAAAAGCCCTGAGCCGCGTCACAGAAAGAAACTGAGTCCTTCAAGGGCTTGTTTTCAGTTCTCATGTGCTGTTTATTATTTGGTGTCTCACAATTCGCTCTGCACCCAGCCGAGGTCCGGACAGCGGCTGGGACACGGCACGACTGCCACTGATGGGGCCTTGCTTGGTTCTTACACAGATAATTACATGCCCACTAATTACTATTTTGTACCAATGTGTGATGTCTACACTACAAAGGTCATTTCTACCCTAATCCAATAGCCTGGAACTACTTTGTGTGATCACCACCCCAGAGGAGGGAGGACAAAGAAGAAGGAGAAGGATCTCGGGCAACACCCTAAATCCTCGATCTTGTCCCCACTCATCTCTATTCTGAGAATTCCTAAACTACAAAATTTCTCACCCCATGCTGTACTAAACTACTAATTTCACACTTTTGAGGTTTCTAATTCTTCTCTCAGTGTTGGAAGCTTCTCCCATGGACTAAAATCAAACTCGGTGTCTTTTTGGGCTCTGTGCCAAGGTCTCCAACCTCCCTGGAACGGCTCCACACCCCCTGTCCAGGGTCTGAACTCCCTTTCTCAGGTCCCAGGTCATCCAAAGGGATGCCCTGGACTCCAACACGGGATAATCAGGAGTGTGGAAAACACTAAATCCCACTCCTGGGTCCTGCCAACAACACGTGCAGCGTCAGCACCACGATTCCTTTTGGCTGGGAACCAACCCAGGAGATTTTACTGAGGGAGAGGCTGAAACCGCCCTCGGCTGTTTGCAACAGTCCCGACATTCCCGTTCCCTGCCCAGAGCCCGTGGGCTGTGCTGGGCTGGGAGCAGGGCTGGGGGAGCTGGTGGTGGGGACGGGGTGGGGATGTGGTTACAGGGTCACAGGATGCCCCGTTTGTTTTGCATCTGAGCTCGTGTGGTGCCAGGGATGGGTTGGGATTTGCATGGAGCAGAAAAGGGCTCTGTCTCCTCATTGTCTTCCCGGTGGAAAGTCAAATGCCCTCTGTCCCAGAGGATCTTCCATCAGCATGTGGGATGCACCTGCCAGGTGACACGTCAGAGGGGAAAACTCCCATTCCCTTTTCCTGTGCTACTCTCGATACCACAGCTGAACCCAACACTCTCCTCTGTCACTGGATATTTTTCCACCCACTGGGGCAGCCTGGGGGTGCAAGGACCCAAACCCGCCCAGCCCCTTGCACAAGGGGCTCCCAAAAAAACCCAACCCAGTGTGCAGGAATGCTGCTCCAGCTGGGCTTGGTGGGATGAGGTTGGGAGCAGCCACAGCAGCCTCAGTGCCTGTCCCCAGGGCTGGTGGGTTTTGGAGCCCAGGTCCCTTTCTGTGAGAAATTCCAGCACCTTGGATTAATCTCCTGGTTATAAAATTGGGACCTGATTGCCTGTGGCCACTGAAGATATTAAGAAGGTTTTAAAGAAGTTATTAGTCCTGGGGGTTTGAGCCGTTTCCAGCTCTCGGCATTACCTTCATCCTTCCCTAAACACCCTGTTGTGGCTTCCCACAACAATCGCCTCGCACGAAAATCCCGGGATCACGGACACCAACCATCTGGGCTCTGATCCTGCCCCGGGCAAAACACAGCCCTGCACAGCCCCCAGCCCGGCCAGTGCTCATGTGAGCCGGGGGCTCTCTCCCCAAACCATCCCAGGCTGCTGAGGGGATCCCGTGTCTCCAAAGCCGTCAGTCCCCACTAATCCTGCTTTGGAGTGCTGGGGGGAGGGCAGGGCAGCTTAGAAAATCAGCCCGGCACTTAATGAGCCAATTAATGCAAAATTTGCTGTCACTAAGAGGATGATGACAAGGTTTCATCTCACGGGAGCATGGAACTGATGCCTCCTGGATGCTGCCCCGGGCCGAGGTGTTGGCAGCTGGGCAGGGTGCAGGGCAGATTTGGCACCTTGGCCCTCCTGGAGAAGCCCGTGTGACTGAGTGCAGGACAGAGCCGTGTGTGGACACAGGAGTGTGTTCCCACAGCCCCCATGGGATCGTTTATACCTTTCCCGAATGTTGGCAGTCGGTGCTGGGAGGTGCAAGGGCTGAGTGAAGCAGGAGCATCCTGCACCTCTTTATGCAGAGCCTGTTGGAGTGCCTGGAGGCCTGAGGCAAACAATGGGAACAGTTTAATGTACAGGGAACATGGAACAGTCAACGCATAGGGAACATGTGTTAATGCACAGGGAACACGGGAACAACTCATTCCAGCATACAAACCCTCGGCACTTCCAGTGCCCTGGCGTGTCTGGACCAGTCACAGCAACAGGTGATAGTTTTATCTGTCATGAACTTGCCAGTGCTGGAAGAAAATCCTCTAAATGAAGGCATTTGCTTTCCCAAGGGCTTGAGGAGCCAGTGGCATGAATCACACAGATCAAAGCCTTGATATCCCCAGGAGGCTGGTGGAGAGGCTGGAGTGTGTGGGAGACTCACCCAGCAAGGGGATCGTGAGAAACATCAGATACTGCAAAGACAAGAAAGAGGCTCCTGTAAGGCTGTGGATCTAAAAACCCTAATTCAGGCAGTTATTCACCTCCAGGATAATCCCATTCATTATTGGATATATTTTGGAGCTGGCAACCTCCTCCTGTGTGTCCTGACATCCAGGAAGCACCAGAGACCAGCCCTGGCCATGCTGTGACATTTACCTGGGGGGTTCCAGGCAATGTCCACCTGCTGATGGGCAGCTCCTGGTGACACTTCAACCCAGGGACATTTTGCACGTCAACATGGGGGACTCTGCTCCAATTCCTGTCTTGGGGACACAGTCATGGCTGGAGAAGGCAGGGAAAAATGGATGAAAATTTGGGGTGAAACAGCACTGCAAAAGTGGTATCAGGATGCTGGGACCATGCTGTGGTTCCCTGTGCTGTCCTGGCCAGGCTGGTGCATGGACACAGGATGGGAGAGCCTTGTTCCTTACCCACGTGCCCACGTTGTGTTGTACACACAGCCCTAATTCTAACCCACGGAATGTTTCCTCTCAGTGTGCAGCTCGATGGATTTGGACAACAGAAACGACACAATATTTACCAGTACTTAATAAATACATCTGTTAAAATGGCAATTTTTGTTCTGTATGTTGGCAGCAGCATTGGATCATTAAGGCTGAAAAGACACGAAATCCACTGCGTTTCTCCCTGGTTTTATAACTATCCCCCAGGCCATGCAGACAGCCCAAAGGCAGATTGATTCTGGTGCAATAACCACAGGTTTGGGTAATGTGCTGCTGCTGTAGGGTCTTCTTGAGAGGGGACAGAAAAACAAATCCACGTCTTCAGTTTTTGCCCCATGCAAACAATATCCAAGAGTCAGGAAAGGGCAAAACCCTTCCAACAAGGAGCAAGCGTGAGGAATGTTTCCAAACGTAACCCAACGTAACGCCCTGCATCCACCCCTTGTGTAACACCCTCTGGCTTTAAGTGTCTTATACAAGCCTTTACTCACTCAGTACTGAGCTGTGCCTAAGCTGGGATTGATGGAGAATCCAATTTAGGAAAACACCCTTTGATGAAGAAAGCACGAAGCAAAGAGGAATTTTGCACGGACGTTTCCGAGTGTGACGGGCACAATAACACCAGGACCCTCTCTGGGAGGGCTCCTGGGGCACTGCAGACCCATTGGCAAGAGAGGGGAGCCCTGATTCAGCCCTGAGCATCCGAGCTGGCTGTGGTTGAGGATTATAAGAGCTGTTTTGATCAGGGGAAAATTTCTGTTTTTAGCACAGGCAGCAATTAAAATAGCTCGCGAATCTCAACGCCTCGGGGAGCTGTCATAAAAGGAGGCAGAAAATCCGTCTTCTGGACTCGTCTGCAGCCAGACATGAGCCTGGAGGCACCAGAGGAGAGGAGAGCCTGAGGTTCACCTGGTGGAGAAGGACAACCCGAGACCTCGAGCCAGATCCGCTGCTTGGGTCCCGAGATGGCTGTGGAGGATCTCCGGGCTTCCAGCACCCCGTTCTCGCTCTCCTTTTCGGGCAGTGGCTTCCTGGCCCTGTACCAGGTTGGGGTGGTGCAGTCCCTGCTGGAGTTGGCTCCCGAGCTCCTCAAGTCTGCCTGCAAGGTCTACGGCTCCTCGGCCGGGTCGCTCATCGCCGCCGCCGTCGTCTGCGGCGTCGGCCTCGGTAAGAAACCCCCGGCCCCGAGTCCTCCCGGAGCTCTTTTTGTTCCACAAACCCGGGGTGATGTCCCAGGGTGCTGGAGGGGTGGTGGGGCTGCTGGAACTCTCCTCAGCTCTGTAAGGAGACACCACAGAAACCCAAGATGTTGCCACCCTCGGCAGCCAGCGCGGTGCAGTTTTGGGAGGTGTGAGCTGAAAAAGCCGGTTCTTACAGTCTTGAGTGTTCCTTGGCTCAGCTGGTGGGCAGAAATTACAGGGGGAAATCTGGATGCACCTGTATTCCACTGGCTCCTTTTCCTGCTGCTGCTGCTGGAGAAGCAGCTCTCCTGCTCTGAGGTCTGAGGGGTGCTGAGATGGGGCCCAAAGCCAGTCTGTGTGGCTGCAGGGGCGGGATTTGCCCATGCAAAGCCCACTTTTCCCTATGGATCAGGTTTCCTGGGATGTGCAGCTATGAAGGGGCACAGAGTGGCTGTCACACAGGTATCTATAGAGCTGACAGCCTGCATGTCACTTTGGCTTATCCCTCTCAACCTTCCCAGAACAAAGGGAGATGTTTCGTGATTCCCAACCCCAGGTGCACCTTTCCCTGTGGCTGAAGCCCAAGGGCTTGTCAGCAGGACATTCCTGGAGGGACAGCAGTCTGCTCCAGCCCAGCGCTGGGATTTCTCTTATTGCTGCTAAAGGGGTTTTCCTCTGACCTTCTTGCAACAATGTGGAAACAGGCCCCTCTAGCAACAAGATCCTCCGTGTGTAGAATTAATTCAGAGTAGTTAATCCACTTTTAATAATCACATCCTCCCATATTTCCAATTAGTGCCCATGTGTAAACAAGTGTACACAAGACTTAAGGCTCTAAAGCCAGATCCAAGTTCTGCTTCAAGCAATGGGGACATTTAGGAGGAGCAGAAGGTTTTAGGGACCAAATAATGATGGAGGAAGCTGGGAGGGAACATACGGTTCCTGAAACCTCTGGTGGATGCTGGAACTGTTCTTCTGCAGCTAAAAATAATTCAAATCATTGGCAAATATGTTTAGACAAGGCAGAAAGGAACATTTCTGCCCACACGGGGATGAACTCCTCCACAAATAAGCAAGGGCCCTAAAATTTCTGATTCCTCCTGCTGTTGTCATGGATGGAGTTGGGGCTGTCCAGCAGTAAAAATACATCTGGCAACATCTGGGGACACCAGTCCTCAACTGGGCATCTGCTTCGCTGGAGGTGGGAGGCACCATCCACTTAGAGGGGCTGAGATGATCTTGTCCCCAAAATATCTTCCCCAGAGGAAGAAAAGACACTTTGGATAGAGATGACTCTGGTCAGGGTTCTATCAAGGAAAATGAATGTGGCACAAGCTCTGCCATTTTCATCCTGGGGACGATAAGGGCAAAGGGAAGGTGAGAGGCGTGTTTGGTGTCCCACGGGGTGGCTGCAGTCAGGTGCCCGTCCCCTGCCCCGGGCTGGGTGAGGAGCTCTGAGCTCCCAGAGCCAGGCTGTCCTCTGTGACCCCACCAGTCACCTCGTGGGGACATGCTTGTCACCAAGCTGGTTCAGGCAGGGACAGTCACATTGCTGCCCTCACTCAGGCTCATCCTTCACTCGCTCTGAGGCAAAGCCCCATCCAGACCCAAACCCCGCAAAGCTGGGCTCAGCTCTCACCTCTTACCCAGCAGCATGTGGGCAGTTTTCCCATGTTTTCCCCCATTCCCAGGACCCGGAGCAGCCAGACAGTGACCTGGGCGTGCCCCACCCACCTGCAGGTCTGGCTCTTTCAGCGTCCCCTCTGTGCAAACCCGCCCAGTGTTAATCGTTGCCCGGCGTGGCCTCAGCATCTGCTCAAACACTCATAACCCTTCTTAATGCCTGTGCTGCTCCAGGTGCCTTCGGGACACTCCACCTAATCTGTCTGTCCGTCCACACAATCCCAGGAGACTGCACGGAAACCTCTGCCCCTGCAGAGCCTGGGTGCTGAGCCTCGTGCTGGGGCAGGGTCCCAGGGAGCCCGCCCGGGTGCAAGGACAGCTCTTTGCAACTTTGGTGCTGGATAAGCTTTCACTGCAAGAGTTTGACCCCTCCAGGTGGGATATTCCCCCAGGTGAGCTCCCCATGTCAGCAGAGGCACCAAATTCCCTCCATGGCATCAGGCTGCCTGCAGAGTTTGCTGCACTCCTCTTCCTCCCCATCACTGTGAAACCTTTAAAACCTGGAGTCTCCTGAGCTCTCGGCCAGGGCTCCAGGGCTCTGCTCCTTTAACCCAGCTCCTGGGATGTGCAGACACATGGCATGGCTATTAACACCTCCCCGGAGGCCGCTGGGGGAGCTCAGGTGAGCCAGGAATCCCAGGGATGTGGAGCCAGGACACCTGGCTTGCAGGAAAACCCTGAGCAGAAGAGGTGCCCCTTCATCCTCACCCAGGAGCCAGCCCAGTTCCCTGTAAAGCCTGGGCCTGCCCACATGGAAAATCAGAGGTGGAAGGCAGGAAAGTGCTGTGCAAGTCACATTGTCGTGGATAACTCAGTGTCCTCCTGCCTGGGGATCTCTGGATCCCTAATCCCAGCCAGGAGCATCTCGAGGCCCTATCTCTGGTGCAGGTGGGGATTTCACCTGTGGGGTCACACAAAGATTTATGTCCATTGAGGACATTACAGGGGTCATGGCCCCCTTTCTGCCCTGCCACAACGTCCCCCACTGTAGCAGCAGGATCATCTTGGGGTAACACACAGCGGCTGCAAGAAGCTTTATCTTGGGTTTGGTTTCCTTTTCCCAAGATTTCGGTGGTGGTTCTGGTGGGTCTTCTTTTGCCCTCTGCCCTCTGAAGGCTTTGAGCCAGATGTGAGAATGACATGGAATCTTCAAGGCCTTGTTGTTTCTTGGTTTCTCACGTGTTTATTATTTCTTATCTTACAAGTTTTTCTCTGTGCCCGGCCGAGATATTCACAGCTGCTCAGGCACAGGATGACTCTCCCTGTGATGGGAGGTCGCTGCCTCTTATACAGATAATTATATGTGTCTTATTTACAATTCTGTGCCAATGCCTATTACCTACACTAAAGAGGTCACCTCTGCTCTGACCCAATCTCCCTGAACTACTTTGTGCCACCGTCACCGCAGGAGATGGATGCCAAGGGAGAGCAAGAAGAACCCAGGGTACCACCCTAAATCCTCCATCTTGTTCCCCATTCTAAGAACCCAAAACTACAAAATTTTCCACATGGTGATAAACTACACTACTGTCTGTTACACCTTTGGGACTTGTAATTCCTCTCTGTGTTGGAAGTTTTTCTCATGGACTGAAATCAAAGCCTGCGTCTTCCTGGGCTCTGTGCCAGGAAACCTCCCCTGGACAGACCCCCCTGTCCAGGTCTCAAACCCTCTTTCTCGGGTCCCAGACCCCTCTGCCGAGGTCTGTGACCATCCAGGGTGCCCAGAGGGATGCCCTGGACTCCGACAGCTTTATTTGTGAGGAGTGTTAAAAATAGGATTTAAAATATAACTATTAGTGCAGCAGGGATATTGACTTTGTCTCCATCTTTCCCTCACCTCTGTTTCAGATGACCTAAAGGAGTTTTTCTTTGCACTGGCAACAGAAGTCAGGAAAACCATCCTGGGCCCCCTCTCTCCCAAGTGCAGCCTGCTGGCCAATCTCAAGACTGTCCTGCAGCGGATGCTGCCGGAGGATTCCTACCTGCTGGCCTCGGGGAGGCTGCACATCTCCCTGACACGGGTGATGGACGGCCAGAACGTCATGGCCTCGGAGTTCAGCTCCAAGGAGGAGCTCATTCAGGTAGGGAGACCTTCCTCTGGTGCCATGGGAAGGTCTCCACTGGCTGCCTGGGATGGACATGGGAGCTGGGGTTGTTTAGCCTGGAGAATACTCAGTGGTGACCTGATCACTCTCTACGAATCCCTGAAGGGTGGCTGTGCTCAGGTGGGAGTTGGTCTCTTTCTCCAGGCAGCACTGACAGAAGGAAAGGACACAGTCTTAAGCTGCACCAAGGGAAATATAGGTTGGATATTAGGAAAAAGTTTTTTACAGAAAGGGTAATAAAGTATTGGAATGGTCTACCTGGGGAGGTGGTGGAGTCACCATCCCTGGATGTGTTTAAAACAGACTGGATGTGGCACTTGGGGCCATGGTTTAGTTGAGGTTAGGGTTGGGTTGGACTTGATGATCCTGGAGGTCTCTTCCAGCCTAATGATTCTGTGATTCTGTGTGACATACCCCAAGTGTTGGTGGATTTAACTGCACTTTCTACCCGAGACAGGAACAGTCAGGAGGCTTTGCCAGAGCCATGGTCCCACCACAATGGGCTCCATGAGCTTGAGGGCAGGGAGGTTTGAGTTCCAGGAGCAGATGGAAGAAATCATGCTAAAAAAGCAGCAGGTTTGTCTCCAGCCTCATACAGCTGATGTTGAGTTTGCAAAGAGCCGTGTCAGTGCTGATGTGACCTCTCAGCTCTCCCCACAGGTCTCTCCTCAGCCATCTGGCAATGGTTTTCCTTGTTGCCTCAGCACTTTCCTGGGAGGAAAGAGCTGGACAAAGCTGGTGCTGAACAACAAGCAGCTCATTAACCAGTAAATTATCTGCTGGGAGAAGAATCCCAGGGTAAAGTCCTAACAGAGCTGACCATGAGGTCCTGGGTCCCTTGCTCCAAGGAGACAGTAATGGATGGAAACTCCATGGAGATGTTGGAGTCCACCCCATGGTGCCTCCCCTAGGTCGTCCAGGAGCCCGGGGTGCTCATTCCCAGCTGATGATATTGGTGGGAAATGGTTGCAAATGCCCCAGTGTGGTTTTACCACTGACAGATCCCAGCAGGGTGAGGATGCCTTGTGAGGGTGTCTTGGTTTTGTCCAAAAACCTGAAGAGATGAAAACTGGCCCCAAAGCTTCAGCTTGCCACCACCAAAGGGCAGTGTTGGACATGGACATGTTGATTTACAGCTATTAATTCTGGCAGCTATAAAATTAAAAAATGCAGTGTTGTGCCGTGCTCCAGAGCAGTGTTTCCACTTCAATGAAATCAGATGTTTTCCCTTTCTTGAAGCCTTTCTTCCCACAGTCCCCAGCAAAGTCCAAGTGACACCAACAGCGTGGTTCCAGATTTTGTCAAAGCTGAATTTTCAGGCACCAAGCCAACAGCTTTTGTCCAGAAGAACTTTGACAGGAACATTGACTTCTGCAATCCCTCTCCTCCCCAGGCTCTCCTCTGCAGCTGCTTTCTTCCAATTTACTGTGGATTCATCCCTCCATCCTACCGAGGAGTGGTGAGTGATATTCCCACTACAACACACGCTCCCAGCAGGGTGTTCTTGGGGTTGAGCTTTACATTCCTCTGACCAGGGAGGGATAGGTGCATCCAGGCTTTTCCTTTAGTTGATGGAGGATGATAAAGCCCTTCAGCTTATTCCTCCCCCATCCTAAGGTGACAGCTGCGTGGAGTTGCCCTCTGGAGAGCCCTCTCCTGCTCTGCCCATGGACAGAGTGTGGATGATCTTGTTGATGTCGGAGTGAGATAAGATGACAGCCACAGTGGGGCCTTGAGACACAAGCCAGTTATCCTGGGTCAGTCTGCAGTGCAGGTTCATCCCTTGGCTCAGGTGCTGACTTGCACTGCTGAGACATCGAGAGCTTGTGGGAGGATCCTCCCCCAGCCTGGAGCATTTCCATGCTCTGCTTGTCTGAGGGAAGGGAAGGAGGAGCTCCGTGTTTTCCAGTGCATCCACCTCCAGGGCTGGGGCAGCCACAGCTTTTCTGGGGAACCTGTGCAGGGCCTCACCGCCCTCACAGGGAAGGATTTCTTCCCAATATCCAATCCAACCCTAATGGCAGTGGGAAGCCATTGGCCCTTGTCCTTCACTCCACCCCTTGTCCAAAGTCCCTCTTCAACTCTCTTGGAGCCCCTTCAGGCACTGGAAGGGTCTCTAAGGTCCCTGGAAGTGTCCAAGGCCAGGTTGGACATGGCTTGGAGCAACCTGGAATAGTGGAAGGTGCCCCTGCCCATGGTAGGGGTGGCACTGGATGAGCTTTAAGGTCCCTTCCCACCCCACCTATCCCCAGGTCTGTGATTGCTCTGTGAGGCCCCTCTGCAACATCATTTCATCAACATTTAATTCCATCAGCTGCAAATTCCAATCCCACTGAGGTGGGTGGTAAATCCAGATTCCTTTTGGAATCAAGCAATTGACATTTTCCTTGCCCAGTGAGTAATCCCCCATGACTCTGCAGGCAATTATTAAATGTGAGGGCCCTACTGCTTGAGCTCAGGACTTGAAAGTTATACAGCACTGTGCGTTCGGTGATGTCTGAATTGGCTCTTGACTGCCAAAAATTGTTGTACAAAGCTTTGTGAACGAAAATAATTATATTTCCATTTTAATAACTGCTGTGGATTACAGAACCTGGTTGAGGAGCTGCCTGGGTGCCACAGGCAGGGCAGGGGAAGGAGCTGGCAAAGGGATAAAGAGCACAGGTGGGACAAGGCGCTGTTGGAAGTGGGAAGGGAGGACAAGCTGGGTGGAGCTCACAACAGGAGTGTCACCAGTGCAGCTGCTGGCTCCCAACTCAGTGACATTGCAAAGGTCCCCAAAGCCAACCCTCACTCTGCTCCTCCCCCAGCGCTACGTGGACGGAGGTTTCACGGGCCTGCAGCCCGTGTCCAGCCTGGAGGAGCCCGTGATCACCGTGTCCCCGTTCACCGGAGAGCTGGACATCTGCCCCCGGGACTGCCCCGCCATCTTCTTCTGCTTCCAGATCTTCAACGGCAGCATCCAGATCTCCATAGAGAACCTGTGCAGGATCAGCTATGCTCTCTTTCCACCCAGCACCATGGTGAGCCCAGGACTTCTCCCAGCTTAGTTTTGGTGAAAAGATAATGCTGCTCTTGCCTTATCAAGAGCTAAGGTTCAGCTCAATCTCCACTGTTAATTAATGGGATTTCAAAGGGAGGGGGCAGCACCCACTGTTTTTGCAGTACATTTTGGGGAAGGGACATTGCTGATGGGTGGCCAGCCTGGGATGAGGTCCACAAGCTGTAAAGGACCAGACAAAACCAGGTGATCACTAAGGTCCCTTCCAACCCAGACCATTCTGTGTTTCTCTGACTGGTGCTGTGGTGGTTGGAAACCAACCAGTGTTTGCTGCCTTCCCAGATGGGCCATCCCAACCCTCCACAGTCAAACAGCTTTGGACAGATCCTGTAGTACCAGGGTCAGGGCTCTTTAGTCACCTCAAGTATTTCTCCTTGCAGGTCTTGAACGACATTTTCTCCCAGGGGTACCAGGACACTGCCCTTTTCCTGTACAGGAACAGTAAGTGTTACCCCAGGACCTGAGGGGCACCTCGGTGTGACACAGACAAACATCATCCCTGTCTCTCTGTGTCTCCCAGACGCCTTTGGCTTTAACTACTTCGACGGCAATTTCCGCTTCGGCAGCACCTGTGGGAAGAATGACCATGGAAAACCCAATGGGACACACCCCGGCCTCTACAAAAGGGTCCCTCAGTGCCTGACCCCTTACTTCTTGCCAGGTAGAGGATTTGGGGTGCTCAGCTTGGGTTTAGGGCTGGTGCAGCCTCCAAGAGCAGCAGTGTTATATTTAGGACATTATTGAGTTATTGATTAAAGTGAATATTTCTGTTGCAAAGAGACTTTGTAAGAATGGCTCCAGCTGGACTCTGGCCTGGGCTTCAGTACCTACCTGAGCTGGACAAGAGGAGTTATTGCATTTATTTCATTGTTTGTAATTACTGGTCTTTATTTCCTTCTGTGCTGTCATTCCTGGTGCAGGCTTGTGGAAGAAGGAGCAGGTGAACGGACTGCAGGACCCACTGGCGAAGGTCCTGCTGCAGCCCTACAGGCTCCCAGCCTTATTCAGGAAGGGGTAAGGATTTCCCAACAGAGGCCTTAGGGAATGACACACAAACCAGGGGCTGTGCCTTCAGCAGTGATGAGGCAGCTGAAGGGACACATGGAGGGATTTGGTGTTCCCTTGGATCTAAGGGAGAGCGAGTACGGCTGGTGGGAATGCCACAGGATCTCTTGGTTATGGAAAAGATTATTACAGTGTGCACTGACCATCAACACCCTCCCCTTTGCTGCCTTTAGCCATCATTAAACTCAACCCGTGTACTTTGCTTTTGCAGGGTGAAGAAGGTGTGGGGGCTGCTGGAAGGTGTCGGCTCCCTGGCACAACGACTCCACAAGCTCCTCCAAACCTTGGTGCCTGGTTTGCTTAAGACAGCCGTGGACAGGAGGAGGTGAGGGGCTGGGGGAGCTGCAGACCCTCGGCATGAAGAGAGCAGAGGGCAGAGCAGGGAAACTTTGGGAACATCATCCACTGGGTCACTGATGCTGACTGTGGCTAAAAACTCCAAATCTGGAGCCCACATTAAAAGTAGCTGGGTTTTTTTTATCCCTGTGATATTATTTTGATATCGCAAAGAAGCTACAAACCAGCTTAGTGCCACCTCCCCACTGCAATACATTTGTTTTCCAGATATTTATCTACTGGGCTCTGTCCTGGCAGGACACTAGGCACACTCACCAAGATCCTGAGAGATGTTCTGGCACTAAGCTCTCAGGGATTCAAGGCATATCCCCTCAAAATCTGCTTGTGAGTTCCCTCCTGTGCAGCTGCCCAAGAGACTCTGATTTTGCCCCGAGGAAGCTGCAAACTCCTCAGCTGTGAGAAAGCCCTTTGGAGTCAAACATTCCTGGGGCTGCTCACCCCTGTCAGTACCTCGACCCTGCCTCAGCTCTCACCTTGTTCCCAGAGGAACAAGGATTGTCCCTGGGGGTCTGCAGCGCTGCCTCGGAGTGTGGTGGGCAACCCCAGCACACACCAGCACGGCTGCTGGTTCTCAAGGGAATCTTTGGGGAGTATTTTTTTCCTTCAGAACCTGTCTGGTTCTGCCTGCAGTGCTGCCACTGCAGTGCCCCTGCTCAGGCCTCACCTGCTTTTCCACAATGGCCGAGGCAAAACTCCAGTGCTGCTCCTGGACCCACCCCAGGCTGCAGGGGCCACGGGGCAGCTTCACCTGCAGACCTCACAGCCCAGCCCTTTCCCTGCCCACTCCATCTCCACCCCATCAGCACCATCCTTCCCTGCTTTAATGCAGATTACAGGGCGAGCAGTTGCCAGGAAATGCCATGTTTTGAGTGTTTTCCTCCCACTCAAAAACTTCCAGAGAGATTCCTCAGAGAGAGAGAGAGAGAGAGAGACAGAGAGAGAGACAGAGAGAGAGAAGCCTTAGGGAGCATCATACTGGGCAGGAACTATTTTTTCTATAACTCTCTGAAGTTTTTTTACCAATTATCAATTGTTGAGCTTCACACCTCCCCACAGCCCTGCATCTCCTGCCTGTGGAGGTGGGAGTGCGTTTGGATCCCCCTGGAACTTGCAGCTGTGAAGAAGGATGGAGAAAACTAAAGATTAATTTCCCCCTATTTCCGAGTCCTGCAGGCTGCATCCCCTGACATTTCACAAATACATGAATTCTTCTCCTGCAATTGTCTGGAACTCACAGCCACACACAGAGCATGGCCCAGGCAAACACACCCTGTGTCATTGGTCTGCACACACAACTAATTGGCAACACTCTTAATTATCCCAAATCCGTGCTGCATATCAGAAGATGAGGATTCGCTTTGCCCCAACTGTGTCTCCCCCATTTGTTGGTTCCCTACAGGCAACAAATGGATTCCAACAGCAGCAGCTGTTTATTAGAGTAAACAGACTGTTTTCAAGGCAAAAAGGAAAATGGAACAGAGGGAAGTTTCATCCAAAGACCCGTGGAGACTGCAGGAACGAATGTGGGAGAAGCTGAAGGGATCTTTGATGCAAGCAGACTCAAAGTTAAGTAGGAGTGCCGTGAGAAAGAACAGTATCCTGTGTTCTGCTGTCTTTGGTTGAAATCAGTGACCTGCGAATAATTTTTCTGGAATGAATTAGCTGAAAGAAATCTGGATGCTTATTTCATAGAATCATAAAATGGTTTGGGTTAAAAAGGACGTTAAGGATCACCTAGTTCCAGCCCTGCCATGGCAGGGACACGCTCCACTGTCCCACATTGTTCCAAGCCCTGTCCAACCTGGCCTTGGACACTTCCAGGGATCCAGGGGCAG
>VZDJ01000225.1:6997-17076 GCA_008694505.1 Cyanoderma ruficeps
CCATCTGAGGTAGGGGGAGAATTCATCTCTCACCTTCACCTTCAGATGCACGGCAGTGTGAAGTCACAGACGCAGGCTGCAAACTCCCACTCGTCAGGAGGTCAGCAGATGTGACTCAGGCTGCAGTTGGCACGTCCAGGGGCTTCTGCACTTGTTCTGGCCGACTGCTCAGGCTGCAGTTCTCACACGTCTCGGGGTCACCAGATGTCGCTTGGACACATCTTGGGGTCACCACTTGTGGCTTGGGCTGCTGCGGTCCCCTCTCATTCGGGGGACCACTGGTTGCTAGCTGAGGCTGGGTGTGTCCCCCTTTAGGGACAGGAAGAGAGCAGGCAGACACAGCAGCAGTGAAGGGAAAGAAGTCTCTCTTTTATATTTTACATTTTCATCTGACTCCATTATTTATACATATGTACAGAGGTCAAGGGATTGGCTACAAAGGTCGCCACCTCTTAACCTGTTTGGTGGACAGCACCATCACTCAATTCTTCTCTCAGAGGAGAAGAATGCAAACATTCTAAGAATACACATTGTTATCAGAAGGCTACATGAGAAACTTCTGCAGAGGCAGAAAACAGGGCAACACCCAGTGTCTTCCTGGGCTCTGTGCCAAGCTCTCCAACCCCCCTGGACCGGCTCCACACCCCCCTGTCCAGGGTTCAAACTTCCTTCCTCAGGTCCCAGGTCATCCAAAGGGATGCCCTGGACTCTGACAGGAAACCAGGCTGCCCTGGGAGCAAAGCGAGGGCCCTTTGTTAGGTCAATAAATACATTCCTGATGGATCTTCCCCAGGTTGGGAGGGATAGAAGGAATAAGGCAGCAAAACCCCACATTTTTGATCATTAATAAAAACTCCAAGGCCAGGACCACTGCTGCAAGTCTCTGCTGGGGGAGGCAAAGACTAAACAGAGTTTGGTTTAGTTTTGGCCTGTAAAAATCCCTTTATTTGTGAGGAGCACGACTCCTTGGTGATCTGCTTGAGCTTCATTTCAGCAAGGCTGAGGTCACTTGGGTTGTTCAGCCTGGAGAAGAGAGGGCACAGGGGAGACTCCTCAGGAGCTACAGCTCCTCCTGAGGGGCAGCTCCAATCTCTGCTCCTTATGAGAGGGACAGGACCCAAGGAACGGATGGAGCTGTGTCAGGGGAGGGTCAGGCTGGATTTTAGAAAAAGGTTCTTCCCCCAGAGGGTTCTGGGGCACTGCTCAGGCTCCCCAGGGAATGGGCACAGCCCCAAGGCTGCCAGAACTCCATGAGTGTTTGGACAACACTCCCAGGGATGCACAGGGTGGGATTGTTGGGGTGTCTGTGCAGGGCCAGGAGCTGGGCTCTGATCCTTGTGGGTCCCTTCCAGCTTAGAGTATTGTAGCAGATTTTCTGAGAGAAAGAGGGCACGATCTGTATTTAGAATAAGACAGTGAACTACCCAGCTGAAGCCTACCTGGCTGAGGCCTGACCCTGAGGCTTGGCCTTGAAGGCCCTGAGGCCTTGAAGCTGTGGCGCAGCAGAAATTAGATGTTAAGGTAGTAATGTGAGATAGTGGGTTTTCTAGAGGTCACTGAGTGCAATTATCAGTGGGCATGCTTTAGCCACCTTAAGAGTAAATTAAACAGTGTGTGTTTACATTTTTCTCTGTGCTGTATGCCAATGAAAGTGTTGCTCTAACGATAAACTATGTAAAACTGTATATAACCTGCCATCTTAAGCAGAATAAACGGAGAACGTGTGATTAACCATATTGGTCGGACATATGTTGCTCTAGGCTCAACTTCTCTTTATTTTGGGGGTTCCCTGCTTCAGAGTATTTTATGATTCTTAGGCTCCCCGCAGCCCCTGAGCCCTCCTAGTAACACCTGGAGGGTTCAAGGACAAAAATCAGAGTGTCACCATGTCCCTGCTGTGGGGATACACAGGACAGGAGGTTCCTGCAGGTGTTTTGTCCGACCAGCCCAGAAGGCTGAAGAGGGCTGACTCGAAGCTGCTGGGTTTGGGAGCAGTTATTGGCTGGACTGTTAGAATTGCATCTGTCCCAGGATCAGAGAGGCTTTATTTCCTTTCTGAGAAACCCTGAGACAACCCCTTCTCTCTGCCCTATCCTCCTCATGTTACTCATGACAGGAAGCTGCTTACATGAGTGAGGGCTGGAAAATGCTGCATTGCCCTTTCACCATGAATTTTCAAGGAAAATGGAATGAAAAGTTCCCCCAAACTGGCCTTAAGCTGCTGCCTCCTGTCCGCAGCATCTCCTCCCACACTCCACATCTTTCATCACCCAGAATCTCTGTGACAGAGGTTCACAGGACTCCAGAGCTGCTTTGGGTTCTTGAAGCAGGGAACTCCCAAAATAAAGAGAGGTGAGCCAGAGCAACATAGGTCCGACCAATATGGTTACCGCTATGTTCTCCTTTATTTAATCTAAAATGGCTGCTTATATATATTTTTAGATTGTTTACAAATTCAGTAGCTTTTCCATTGGCACACAGCATACAAAGGAATGTAAACACATGCTGTTTAATTTACTTTTAAGGTGACTAAACGTGCCCACTAATAATTGCTCTCAGTGACCTCTAGAAAACCCACTATCTAACATTACTACCTTAACATCTAATTTCTTCTGTGCCACAAGTAATTTTACCTGCACAACAGCTTCAAGGCCTCAGGGCCTTCAAGGCCAAGCCTTAGCAAGGCAGGTC
Organism: Cyanoderma ruficeps; assembly: GCA_008694505.1. NCBI lineage: Eukaryota > Metazoa > Chordata > Aves > Passeriformes > Timaliidae > Cyanoderma > Cyanoderma ruficeps. Next base: position 9,689 of record VZDJ01000225.1, read on the forward strand.
TCAGCTAGGTAGTTCACTGTTTTATTCAATGTCTCATTCTAAGTACAGAATGAGACTCTTTCTCTCAGAAAACCTGCTACAGGTTCTTCCTCACCATTTCCAGGTACTCAGGTGAGAAGGGCAGGGCAGCCACTTCCTTACAAACCTGGAGCAGCATCCTCACCTGTGGGGAATGGCTTGTGGTCCCCAGCTCCAGAGAAGAGACTGAAGCAAGGCTGAGACGTGTCCCAGAGAAGATTCCTGAGCTGTGCATGAGGATTCCCAGGCTGGGCAGGACTCAAGGGGGGCAAAGCCTGAGCTCAGGTGGATTTTCCTCTCGGGATGCAGCACGATGACTCCAGTCAGGGTTAATCATATCCTGTGGGAAGAAAAAGAGTCCTCAAGGATGTGAACTAATGAAACTGAGGTGCTGAGAAATGTATGTCAAAACCCTGGGGAACAGTCTTGCACATCCTCAGCTCCTGGGGTAGATCCTCCTGGGATCTATCAGGAGGATCCTCCTGGGATCTATCTTTTCAGATTCAAATTGTGCCACTAACACCAGCTGATGGTACAGTTTGCTCCCACTGTAATTAAAACAAAAACTAATCAATAGAATCTGCGGTTGTTCTGAGGGTCAGCAAATGTCCCTGGTGCATCTGCACATGGCAGAGGACACTGGAGGCACTGGGCAGTGCTGAGCAGGAGCCTCCAGAGCCATGAAGAGTGGCACCAATGATTCAACTCAAATTAAATGTCTAATTATGGTAACTCTCTCCAATGGTGGGAATTCTGCTGGTGAAACAGCCCCAGAAAACATATGATATTACATTGAGTTTATGTAAACTCAGGCACAGCCTCCATGGTTTCCAGCAAGGTGCCTGAGCTCATGGCCTCCTCTACCAGCACTGTCCCCTCAGCAGAGCTGTATATTTTGATTTTTCCCTGTTTATTTCTACTGGATGTTCCTCTGAAACAACTATGCTCCAACAAGGACTGCTGGAGAAGGAGGCAGGTCTTACACTTCATACTCAGAGTGGGCACAATTTGTGGCTAAACTGACTCTTAGAAGGAAGCTGGGAAAAGTAGAAATATGGCTTATTAGCCATCAAATCTAGAAAAACAACAAAGCCAGGAAAATACTGCCCTCCCATGAACCAAGGAGAGTGATAACAAAGAGTTAAAGCTGAAGTTTCAACCTCAAATGTAATTCAATTACAAGAAAAAATATGTAAATTCTTCAGCCCCTGCTTTCCCTGGAAAATTGAAATTTCTACAAAATACCAGCTCTTTATCAAAACTACAAGGATTATGTCAATACAAACTGCAGGAGTTGTAGGGGGAGAGAGGAGATTTGAGGCTGTTTGAGAAAATAGTAAATTGGGGAATATTTTTGTTTCTTTCTATTTTATGTTAAACTTCAGGGGCTTTTCCTTAAGTTCAGTGCAGCAACATCACAGGAAAGCACCACTTTTGCCATCCCAGCTCTCACAAACACAGTTTGAACTCCTTTTGGATGGAGGGAATCTATATTTAAAAACTTTTATTGATTTATTTTGCTGGATTTTATATAGAAATACATAAATAGAAGACCAGGAGCAGTGGTGAAAAGGCAACGCTGAGCATGACCCTGATGTTGGTGAGGCATTTTCTGTTCCCTCTCCCAAAGTTAAAGGGGTCAGGGCCCCTTAGGAGGCACTGACAGCATTTTATCCACCAGAAGGAGGATTTTAAAGCCCTGTAATCTTTTATAAGAGCAGGGATTAACAAATCTCATTGAGTGACACCATGACAAAAGGCCAGCCCTGTGCATGTTCCACATGCGCTGCCCAAGGACGCTGCTGACACCATTTGGGGAGAAAAGATGAAGTAACAGCAAAGAGGGGAAGTGAAAAGGAGATTGCTTCATTTCTTTATGAAACAAGGGTCCTGTAGTTCTCTCAAAACGCATATTTGTTTTTGGAGAAACAGCTGGAACAGACACCAAGGTCACATGTGTCACTGGGGGAAAGACTTGGTGGCTCTCCAGGGTGACCGATCACAGGAGGCCATTCACATGTACAAATATCCCATGTTTGGAGGCTTTCCCTTGGCTCCAGTAGAAAAGTTGAGCATGATTAGGACCAAAGAGGGTGTAGTGGTTTGAAAACAAACCAAGTGAGAGGCTCCAAGTCAGGAAAAAAAAAGTTTAATAAGAGAAAAAGAAAACAAGGTAGACTAAAAAATAAATCCAGTAATACAAAAGACCACTGACAGAGTCAGAATACAACCTGATCCGGGTGATGGAAGCAGTCCAGATGAGGTGGTCTTCCTGAAGCAGTGATCCCGTAGACAGGTCTGGTAGCTCCAGTCCTCTGGGAATTCAGTCCTCCTGGGGCTGCTCAAATCCCTGATTATATCCAAGTGAGACTGCCCCTCTCCCTCCCCCTGGGCGGAGCATCTCACAATGGGATGGTGAGTGATGCAGAAGAGTCTTGATGGCCCATTAGCAAGTGATTGCTCCCGGAGGCAGTTATCTATGAGTCATACAGCAAGGCACCTGATGGGCCATTAACAGAAGACAGTCCAAGGGGAGGGGTCTGGGAAACACTGCTTCAGCAAACGGCTCATGAAGGTGGTGATAGAATACTTCTGCAAATTCTATACTACAACCCAGGACAGAGGGCAATTACAAGCTTTTTATTGAAGGAGGTGGTTCAAACACTTTGTCTCAGGAGGTGGGAATGGGGCAATGCCATTCCTGGGGTTCAGCCACCCCATTCCTCACCAAAGCAGAGGAACTCTGGGATCAGGGGTCCCAAATCCCTTCCCAGCACACAGGAGCTCCCCATCCCGCTTCTCACAGCTCTAACACAAATCTATCCTTATCCTGTCATGCTTATCTCACCCCTAAAATGTTGGGACTCCTGACTTCCCTGGGAAGTGGGAAGCAACTTATTCCTGGTGAAGCAGAGGGGCAGGGATTGATGCTAGAACACCAAGCCATTCTCCACCACCTTTTACAGCAGAAAAGTTTATCCTGAGCTCAGCACCAGCTCAGGATGAGCACCAGGGGTGGTGACCAGGAGCACTGCCCTGCAGAGACAGCTTCAAGGCACATTCCAGGATATGTCTCAGCTCCATACTCCACCTCCATCCCCCTTTATTCCTTCTGCTTTTCTCACAGTGATTGGAAAATTCACCCCTGGAGTGTCACAGACAATCTCCACATCAATCCCCATGGATGACCTCAGCTGGAAGCTGCTGCAGGCCCCATTTGCAGCCTCTGGAGCCACCAGCCCCTTTTCCAGAGCAAGAAAATGGCAAAGCCAGCACTCCTGGAGCAGAGCCTTTGGAAGGGCTCCCTGAAATTCCCTGCTCCCAGCAGCCTCCAGCACCAGGCACAGTAGCAGGGAAAGCAGTGAGGAAGATTTTTCATAGCAAGAGAAGATGGGGAAGGTGGGAAGAGGCCAGTTTGGGTTTTTTTTCTGTTTTGTCTCCTAAAGTGTCCTCGATAATTCTACTTGCAGGTTCTCTCCCAGAGATCTGCTCTGCCAGCTGAGAAATGCTCCTTGTGCCACCACCTCACATGGAATATCAGTGCTTGGACCTTCCCTCTGAGGGTGGGAAACCAGATCCATGCCAATCGCAAACTGGAGATCATTAGCCCCAAACAAATAAGTAGATTTCAGTAATGGATACAACGTGGAGGTTTCCTGGAAGAGCCAATATCTGAATTCTTCACAGCTGCCTCTCTGCCTTTTGCCGGGTGGGTTGGGTTTTTTTTTCTTCTCTTTAGCCTGAAGTGTTCCCAACTGCCTCATGCCATGTGGCTGCTTCTTATTTACATCCCAGACCTGATTCATAGCTCTGAACTGATATAAAATATATCAGATATAAAATGCTCATTGGGGTGAGGAGAGTCCCTTCTGCAGTGCTGAGGACACCGATCCGATGGGAAGGGGATGCTGCTCCAACTCCAACACCTTTGTGGCTGTAAGAGGAGCCCCCAGCGCAGAGCAGGGGCCCCCAGGGCTCCATCAAGTGAAAAAATAAAAAATAAAACAAAAAAAGGCAATGGAAACAATCACAAGGAATGGGCTTATTGTAGGAGAGAGCAAGTAAAAGAGGTTGTTTGGGGACAGGGAGGAAAATGCCAGATAGGAAAGAAATAGAGCTCTGAAAAGAGACAATGGAGAACTGGAGTGAAACAATTGAAGTCCCATGTGGACAGGGAGCAGGGAGATCACAGAGCACGGGTGAGCAGCTTTTCCCTAAGGTGCCTCAGCTTCCAACACTTAGCCCAGGGATGGACATCAAACCTTCCGTGCACAGGGCTGAGGGAAATTTTGCTGCCAATGTGAAGGGAAAAGGATTTTCACTCCCTAAAAGTGAGGTGGGGGAAGTTAAAACAAGTGCAGCAGCCAGAAAAACAAGTGAACTGGTGGGAAGGTAGGAAACCTGCTCCAAGTGCCCAGCAGGAAGGAAACAGCCCAAACAAAGGGATGAGCATCACATTACACCTGACACCGGAATATTTCAGGTTTTATCAGTCCTCCACTGCTGAGGATTCACCTGCAGCTCCCCTGGATGTGCCCTTCAGAACAAATTAAAAAAGAGATCAGTGTTTCAACAACTGAACTCAGTCTTTTGTCTGATGGAAAAAAAATCAAATCCAAATGTGGAGATTTCAATACAGGCTGTAATTTTGTTACAATTCAGATTTATTCTGCTTGCTTGCTTTCCTTTTTTTTTTTTTTTTTTTTTNACATTGGCTCTGGTGCCTGTTCTGCTCTCCAAAGATCTTTCTCAGATGAATTCCATGCAGGAAAATGAGCCCCAGCCCAGGGAGTGAAATCCCCTCTTTGGGATAAAAACACAGGATTCAGGTGCTTCTTCAGCATCCTGGAAATGTTCTCTTCATGCAGAGCAGCAGAAGAGCACATCAGAGATGGTTTGTTAAACAGCTTCACTCTGATTTATAAGAGCCTTATAAATGAACTTATTTTGGCTTCCTCCTTTCATCACCAGAGCAAGGATGATCATCTCCAGCTCTAACATATTTAAATGATGATTGTTTTGATTTCTGAGGCTCCAGTTCCTTGGATCTGTGAGCACATTCCCAGGTAAGCAGAATTGACCCAGCTGTGTTGTCGCTGTGACCGGGTCAGCTGGAGAACTCTCCCCATACCCACCTTGGAGCAGCTCTGCTCCTGCTCCTGAGCTTTCCCACTGCTGACACGGCTGCTTCACCTTCCCTGGGCTCTGGAGATGCTGCAACACCAGGGAGTGAGGCAGGATGGGCTCCATCCCACAAGGAGATCCTGTTTTCCCCAGCTGAACATTCTGCTCTGGAGCAGAAGCCCCAGCGGGTGCCACATTGCTTTCCAAGGCCTCTGCTTGGGCCTGCCCATTCCCAAAAATTTCTCAAGGCACAGAGTTCTTCAGCCTGTTTGGTTTTTTTTTTCTTTTGCTTCTTGGCTTGGGGCAAGAGGTATAGATTTATGGCTAAACCGAGCCAGTGGTTGGAACTGGACTGAAATGAGATGTTTGATTCCTATCAGGGTCCTTGCTGAATAAATTGAAGAGAAATGGAGCAGAAAGACCTTGCAGAAGGTGGGAGAGACCAGGCAGGTGTTCCACAGCCTTCTCCTCACGTGGTGGTGACAGCAGCTCCAGACTGGGGCTGAGATAAGTGAGGAACAATTTCTCTACTCCAGGTTTTTACCATTTACAGGTATCCAGCAGCAAGGTGGGAGCTACAGCCCTCCCTACTGCACGGGAGAGGGATGAGGGTGAGCTCAGCTTTTCCTCCCTGCTCACAGAAAGGTCTTCAGTGGGACAGGGTTTAATTCCTTTTTCCAAACAGCCCTTGTTGTGCTTGCAACCTGCAGGATGGGGCAGAGGGAGGTGTGGAAGCAGCTCGAGGTCAGAACATGCAGTGTTTGCTCGTGGGGTCTGCCACATAACGAGTTAAAGAATCATAAACCAGGTGTTCCCCAGCACTGAACTTCATCCCCCTCCACCTCCAGCAGCCATAAACACCAGCAGGGTTTGTTGTGGGCTGTGGAGGGCTTTTGGTTTGGTTTTTATGGTGACTTTGTGCCAGCAGGTTTGTGGATTCAGGGCTGATGTTCAGTGGGATTTTATGGGAGCAGATCTGTGCCAGGAGTTCCCAGTTTGGAGTGAGGGTTCTTGGGGGGTTCTAGGTCCTGCCTGGAGAAAGAAGCACAGACAGCAAAATGTGGTGTCCACCTGCATCTCCATCCCCTGCCAGGCTTCCCTGCCAGTCCATGCTGGCCTGTCCATATGGATGCCAAGCACCTGTATTTTCTTCTTAATACATCTCTTTTTTTGCTATAAGGCACCACCAGAACTGAACCAGGACTTAAAACCACTGGGAAGGCAGAGAGTTCTGTGAATATTACTGAACCCAGAAGAAAATCTCCAAACTTGGTGTAATTTCTTCAATTCAAATGATGTCAATTTTAGTGACTGGTCACTGGTGCTGGTACCACCCTGTGCCTCTGCCAGTGTCACCTGTTTGTTTAATGGGTGTTTAATAACCCTAAATAATTTTTGCTGGTGTTCATTTGCTTCTGTGGTTCAACATCAAAGAAACAGCAGTTGGATGGGGCTTGGAACAACCTGGGGTAGTGGAAGGTGTCCCTGCCAATGGCAGGGAGTGGAACTGGATGGTCTTTAAGGTCCCTTCCCACCCAAACCATCCTGGTGTTATAAATACATATTATATGATTGGCTTTTGCAAATATTAAAATTAATATTATATTTGTTATGTTAGAAAGTTACGCTGTATTAATATAGTCTCGTTTAGTAGTGTGATAAATATAGTTTTTAGGCTATAGCATATGCTTTTTGTAACTAGTTCAAAGAGAAGTGGGAGAGGCAATTAAGAAATTCCTCACATCATCCTATCTGGATGAGATAACACCAAGGACACCAAGAAACTCCAGAAGGAAGAATTTATTACCTCCATTATCAAGGGACTTGCAACTTTGTAGAGCCACTGGAAAGATTTATTTGCAAGAAAGAGTGGTGGGAGAGAAAAGTTACAATCAAACAGAAACACTTGAAGTCCAAAGAAATGTTTAAATCATGTCCAAAATCGATGAATATGCAATAACCTATGATATTTAAAGGAAAGATCCTTTGTTAGCTATGGTGCCTTGGTGTGGAATGCCAGATATCCAGACGTCTGTAAACTTTTTTGCTCTATATGTCTCTTATTGTCTTATTTTTTATTATTAAACTTTTAAAATTTTAACAAGAGTGAACCGTGTTTTTCACACTGGGTTTCTGTGATTCCGTGTGATATAAATAAATAACCTATATATTGATCGGGGCAGGAAATTAATAACCTTTAGAGATATAGTAAAAATGGTGCAGGGGATGGGGGGGGGGAGGTGTGT